>JALPQI010005907.1:0-53989 GCA_025490895.1 Thaumatotibia leucotreta | reverse complement strand
ATTGTGGATCTTGTCCAGTCTGGTGACTCCGCACATCCACCTCAGCATCTTCATCTCTGCAACATGAATGGCATGGACATGTCCTTGTGTCATGGCCCAGGTTTCACTGCCGTATATAAGTACTGGTCGTATTATTGTCTTGTAGACCAGACCTTTAAGACGAACAGGCATCTTCTTGTCACAAGTTACGCCAGTGACTTCTCGCCATTTTAGCCATGCAGCTGCAATGCGGTGCTGAATGTTGTGTTCAAGGTCTCCTGAACTGTGAATGATATTTCCCAGGTATTTGTAATGATCACACTTGGAAATTGACTGACCATCGATGGTGATTGGTTCATCGTCGGATTGTGGATCATTCAAGGCCATAAACTGGGTTTTAGAAACACTCAGCACCAAGCCCCCTAATTGCAACTGTTGCTTCCAAGCTGTAAGCGCTTCTTGTAGAAGGTTCCGGCTCTCAGCACAGATTGCGACATCGTCGGCATAAATGAATGTCCATGCTGATTTACTTTGTGCTTCTTCCGTAAGCGTATCTAACACTAGGCAGAATAGGAAAGGACTCAGGACTGACCCTTGATGTACGCCCTCCGTGACCGGAATTGATTTTGTATTGCCTACAACGGTCCGTACCATCGATTTTGCGTCTTTGTACATGTCAGCTACAATGTTGATATATTTTTCGGGGACATTTTTCTTACGAAGACTCCACCAGATCGTTTCTCTTGGAACGCGATCAAAAGCCTTTTCCATGTCTAAAAACGCAATATACAAAGGTTGTTTATTAGTCCGGTGTTTTTCAGCAATCATACTGAGGGAGAACATAGGATCGATGGTGGATACGCCCAGTACAAATCCGTAGTGATTTTTTGAAAGCGAGCATTCGGTTCTTAATCGGCCGTCTATGACTCGTTCGTAAAGTTTCATCGTATGACACATTAGCTTTATACCGCGATAGTTACTGCACTCATACTTACTACCCTTTCCTTTATAATATTGGAATTATGGTGCTCAGTCTCCACGCTCGAGGCATTCTGGAAGACATCATAACATCGTTGAAAAGGTTTGTAAGAATGAGTATGCCCTTATCGCCTAGACACTTCCAAACCTCAATGGGAATACCATCTGGCCCGACAGCTTTTTTGTTGGACATTTTGTGGAGCGCTTTTTTGACTTCACTGGGGTATATAGGGGAAATGAGCCCAGCGTTTGGTTGTAAGTGCGGGAGCTGAATGTTGGTTTTACTACTGTTAAGAAGGTTATTGTAGTACTCTTGCCAAGTTGCAATAATGTCTTTATCCCTATATTGGAGTTCCCCAGAGGCGCTATTGATAGTCCTACATCGACTCGGGTACTTTTATTGTTGACTTCGTTGTTTGGCAAGCTTATATATTTGCTTTTGCCCTTCCCTACTTTCCAGCGTTTCATACAAATGGCGTTGCGATTGTGCCCTTTCAGTTGCAATAATTCTCTTGGTGTCTGTCTTAATTTTACTGTAATTCTCACTATCTTGTGTAGTTTTTGTGGACTGCCAGATCTTAAAGGCATCCTAAAAATTATGATACTATATTGTAAAAAAAAAAATTGGGGTTGGGGCCCTCCATACATGTAACTGAGGGATAGATTTTTTTTTTAGATGTATATAAGCGTGTGCGGTATCAATAGAAAGGTCTTTGATGTAAAGGTTTACATATCACATTTTTATTTAAGTGAACCGTTTTCGAGCTTATGTCAGCTGTCAAAGTCTGAAAAATGTCCCCCCCCCCCTCTATAATAAACTCTATCAACGATTTTTGGTTTGATTAAATTATCTCTTATAGGTTGATTTAACTGTATTTTTTAATGGAATCCTTCGCGCGCGAGTACGACTCGCACTTGGCCGGTTTTTTTTTAGTGATAATTCTGTTTTATTCTATGGCAAAGATAACATCTTGGACAGCCAATGCGTTTTCAATTAACGACCGCGCGCTAACTGTGGTGTTTCTAAACAATGCCAGCGAAAACAGACTTGCTTTCGAAATACAACTCAATTGAATAACACTTAGCTTTAAACAAGCTTTTATCAAATTTTTGTTTTCGGGTTATACATCTATACTATAGGGTTATAATAAAATAAAACTAAGTATAAAATTACATAAATAACTGGTGTATCAAGAATAAGGCTGTAGCAGCAAAAAAATTACGTGCAAAAAGTTGACCTCCTAGAGAAAATTTTAAATAACTTCCTTTTTCTTCAAACAAGCTTAGGGGCATTTTGACTTCTAGGGACACCCAATTAGCTTAACTCTCACAAAAAAGTTAACTTCGATGTCAGCTTTGTACCGACAATTAAGCATGAAATATTTACGTAAATCCACTTTGGATTAAATGATAAAAACATTTTTTTGTTAAAATTTAATGCTTAGTTGTCGTTACGAAGCTGACATAGACGTTAACTTTTTTGTGAGAGTTAAGCTGATTGGGTGTGCCTAGAAGTGAAAATGCCCTTAGACTAAGTAGGTAGGTATAAACTGTTAAATATTGTTTTCTTTTTCGTAATTATAATAATTCATTACTACACGCTACTGGCATCCAAGTGTTCTCGTCTTCCCATAGGCTGAAGCACTGGCTGATATACAGGGTGATTTGTAATTCGACCGATTCCTTGAAAGGGGTTATTCTAGAGCCTATTTACAATGTTTTTAGCCCAGTCAACCAGGGGTCTAAATTTAGTGGTTTTCGAGGGATTCACATTTTTAGTTTTTTTCAATAGCCGTCACCTGCCGACGGAAAAACCGTAATATTCATAAAATTACATGCATTGGCATGATATTTATTTTTTTATCTGATTGCCAATAAACGAATTAATTATTTAATATTAAAATAATTTTAAGTCATTAATTAGTTTATTGGCTACATTGGCTTTTTTTAATATTCCGATTTTTCCGCCGGCAGGTGACGGTTTGAAAAAAAACTAAAAATGTGAATATGTAACTAGAAAACCACTAAATTTAGACCACTGGTTGACTGGGCTAAAAAAATTCTAAATAAGCTTTAGAATAACCCCTTTCAAGGAATATGTCAAATTACAAATCATTCTGTGTACTTTTAAAAATGAAGAAAATAGAATAGGAAAGCCTATTTGAGCGACCGGTTTCATGGAAATACAAAATTGTGTAATTAGTATGAAATTACTGAATCTGCCTTTCAACAAAGCACAACTTTGTTAAAGAAAATGAAAAAAAAAAACAAAAATTAATGTTTAAATTATATCCTATATTACCTTTATGTTAGTAAGTGTATGTTATAATAAGTCAAGGAGACAAGATACAATGTATAATGTAAGTACTTGTACCTAAGTTCAAACGACCTCGGTAAGTATCTAAATATAGAAAATTGTCTTAATACTTACTTAGCAATTTTTAAGTTACAGCCAAAAAACTCAGTGGCACATATCGACACTGGAAATTTCAAATGTCGTAAGGGACATTTTGTCGTAAGTACACTTTGAATTGCATAGAACTCAGAAAAAAATTCTCTATCGATCTGTATAATTAACTTTTTGATATCGCTTCAAATAAAGAAGTTATTAAGTGAATTCACTTTGTCGTAACTTCATATTGCTTTTAAAAAAATGTTGTATGGGTCAAATTTTTAATTTGAAGGGATAACGTGTCCATTTTCAACGTAGTATATCCTTCTTATTCATAAATCCCTATGTGGTTAGTTACTACAGCAAAAGAAGGTGCCTTTACGACATTATATCTGATGAAATAAATACGAAACTTTGAATTCACAATGGCGTAAGGGACAAATATTTTAGGCTTTTGTGCGTTACAACACAATTCCGAAGATAGTATGGCTGTATTCTCTTAATAAACTGAGTCGTATGTACATATGAATCAAAATAATTTTAAAGTTTGATGTCGTAACTCGCCTTTTGATTTTATAAAGTATACGTTACTACATTAAATACGGTACATGAATGAGAGTTACGCCTCAAAAAAGATGATATTAAAAATCTTGAAAGTTTTTTTGTGTACGTTATAACATTTTGTTTAGTTTCTTAAAGCACTTGCAACAGTGCCGGCGCTACTTGACCCAGGGCGTCTCAGGAAGAGAGGTGAGGGCAGAGCAGTATTTTTACTACCACATAGATGCTGCATCGACCAGCGACTCACGCACATTTCCACTTCCACCCCTGGAGCATATACATCGCCCTAACGATTCCTCTCTGGACGGCCAACGGCGAATCAAGGCAAGCAGAGTCCTACAGTTCTTCTTGGATTCTACTCCGACCGACGAAAACATGCCTGAGACGATATCGCTATTGCCGAACAGCTCGCCACAAGCTGCCCCAATCTTATTATTATCACCCTGGCCCTAATCATGGGCTTATTTTTAATTAGCTGCCTTTTGCCAATTCGAGAAATTTACTCTGTAGTACACGTAAACCGTGAACCAGTCTCAGCAGGGTATTGAAAAGTGTAATGAGCTATGATCATTGCATGGGTCTGAGATAGGGCTATAGTAGTAAGGTCCGGACATCTGCCATATTATCATCTTTATTATTATTGTTTTGGTCTAATATCCGCCGCGCCGAGCAGTTATGATATTTTGTCGCAGCCCTTTTTATAAGTCATTACTGATTCTTGTTGAGGCCAAAACATTCTAGATTCTGAGGGCTGCAATTTTGTGTACATCATAAGGTCTGCTTAGGTGAATACTTGTTTTATGCATTTGTGGTCTGCAGAAAAAGAGGAGGAGGAAATCCATAGTAGATTAATTGATAGTTTAAATCAATATGTTGCAACGTTGCACAGTAGTTTGCTCTGATTTTTGGCAGAAGCTACATATTGCATCTTGTTTCTTATCCATGATTGTTATACATATTATGTTAATAGTTAGGATTTTCGATTCTTCACAGGCTTTGTTACTTTTGAGCTCAAGTAGCTCTTTATTGTTTTCTGTTATTGAACCCTTGGATAAGAGCTTACGAGTGAGAGTTACTTTGATGGCCTTCAACTGTGCGATTGCTCTTATCTTATCTTATCATATCTAGTTTGTTCAGCAGAGAATATGGCTCCGGTTTGGCGTTTCTATAGAAAGGCTCTGGGCTGATAATGTGTGTGTTGCCGTTCTTTCCGGTACACTTATTTGCTGTTTCGTTTCCAACAGTATTGGAATATCCTAATACCCATATATGTGTAACTTCAATAAAGTCAAGGGCGTTTAATTTATCCTTGCAGCACTGAACTAGAATTGTCCTTGAGGGATTCTAGTGAGAGCATCGCAGCTTGACTGTTTGAGTTGATGTAGATAATAGATAATATTGGTTTTTAGGTTTCTGGCCAAATTGATTTCCACACATAATGTAATATTTATGCGCGGAAATCATCATAATATTGACTTCTGTCTAGTAAATGAAGGCTATTTTGCTCATGCTGACGCAAACTCTGACCTTAGGCCTCTCACCTACTTGTACCTGTGGTGCCATTTTCGACAATCATTCTGGTCGTTGGTCCATTTGTATCTTGAGGGTATTTCGACTGTCTGGTGAAGCCACATTCGATGTGCTTGTTTTATTCCCGAAAGCCCAGGCATTCAAGTTGGTTTTTGCAGGCTGTTCAAACACTGAGAACACCCTGTCGTTGTGTGAAATTCATACTCAGTTATATTGAGGGTTGGAGTAGCTATTCTGTTAGAGAGCACTCTTTGGACCCATATAGTCGTGGTTTCATCCCTTTGATTTAATTTCATTAAGGGTGGTTTCTGTGAGTTTATTATCGAAAGCTCCTTCGACATCAAGGAATACACACCTACCTGTTTGCTTATTCTCTATACTTTACCGCCGCTTTGGTAACCTGTATCGTGTGCTTTGCTTATTTTTATTTTGTTTCTTTCTGTTATTTTCTTACTGGTGCAGTAAATAATTACTTACTAACTTACTTACTTTTATGGACCTTGTGACCAGGTCAAGTGGGGTAGTTTTTGGTAAACATGTTGATTTAGACTTAGCGATCTTGCCACCAAGTAGTAAAAGAAATAGAGATGTTAGACTAATAAGGACTTAGAACGAGTATTATCTATACTCGTTTTTCCTGCTTTTTGGTATAAAGCGTACGTTGACACTAGTCCATTTTCTCAGTATAAACCCCCAAAATATTTTGCCAGGTGCGGAAGGAGGACGCCTTGATTTCGTTTTGATAATGTAGGAAACACTTCATAATTTCCAGTCGATTTGAATAATTTCCAATAGATTTTCACGGAGGCAGTTAGATTAATTATCCAGAATTTATTTATTAATATATGTTTTTGTTTCGGGCTCAGGTTGCTTTCAAAGCAATAGATATATGTTTTCTTCTTTTCACAACACTAAGCTGACTAAAATATATACATACCTAACATGATTGGTTTTATTTCCTATAAATTGTAACGGGTTATCTAAAATATAATAAATTACACGTGAAATTGATCTCCGTCTATGAAAATAATACAATTGTAAGTACACAACTTTATATCTTCTTGCATTTTTACGCTACTTACTTCAATTAATCTGGAAACTAGAATGACTTTACAACAGAAAATAGTTGTAATGTAGCATGTTAATTGACAGTTACGACAAAGAAGTAGTGTTTTCGTTTTTGTCGTAACAGATTTCCATAAAAATACTAGAAATTTTTGGGGGCGTAAGGGACATGTGTCTAGTAAATTTCTTGCGTAAGGGACACTATCTCCGAAACTATTGAGTTTACAAATATATACCTAATTGTCTAATGAAGATAAAGCTTTTTCGTAGTTATGTATATAAGAACCATCTAATTCGGATGAATATGTAACAAGTTACGATTTTTTTCAATTTTGGTTTTTGTTTTTTGGCTCTCCTGAAAAGTGGACCTTTGTCCCTTACGACATTTGAAATTTCCAGTGTCGATATTTTCTTTTGAGGTGTATACAATTATAACATCGGATTACTATACTTACACCATTCCAATGAGTTAATTTAAAATTAACTTTACGCCTTATAAATCAAAGCATAAAATACATTTCTACAACAGAAATATCCAAAATTCATGGTTGATATCGGTTGATATAAATGTAGTACTAAAATCAATACTTTAAAGACTATTTTTCCTTGTATGTAAACTGGTTACATTGTAATATAACTTGTTGAACAAGCTCATCACATAGCTTGAGAATCATTTCCGTTCAAAACGATAGTTTAATGTCGTGGTATTTTCTACATACTTTGTGTGATTGAAAACATGTTACTACGTACCAAGTTGAAATGTCAACGAGGTGGTTGTATTGACATAACATTATTACGGCACTTTAAATAAAGTGATAAAATTAAATGTCAAACTGTGGATGAGCATTGTTCTTGGAAATGTTTTATTTTATTTGTATGTCAATGTAAATAAATACATAAACAACAACTAAATATAGGTGCAGGGTAAAATCAAATTGGTAATACAAAATAATACTTTCTGAATCTATTCGTGATTTGATTACGATCAACTTTTACTATGGGACTTATATCGAAATTGGCAGAAAAAATGTGTAAATTCTGGTATCGAGTTCATTAATATGTAGATATACAAATTTGTAAGGAATCATTAAGGAGAAATGGATACATATCGATACCTTTAGGCTCAAAGGGCGTAAACGCCATTTTGGCCAAAATGAGTTTTTAATGCAGTTTTGTCCAGTTTTTTTTTCTCTATCGATCTGTGTAGTTAAAACAACGAAATTCGACAATTTAGGGCATATACGACCCACGTATTTCTAGGAGATTTTTTAAAAGCAAGAGGCGTATTTGATACATTTACACAATTTTTTGATTATTTAGGTAATAAGTTCAGTAATAAAAAAAATAAAGAGGTCTTATAACCAAGTTGTTATAAAATGTTTATCATACAAAATTAAACAAGCTCATACGACGTAGAAATTATGCTACTTAATGTAGGTAGTATGACTCTAGTAGGCTAAATTAGGTTTATACGCCCGTATCCTTGCATTGTACATTTTAAAATGACTCATACGCCGTAACGTAGTAGGCATGCTGCGCCTCGCTGATAGCCCTATGTGCAAGCGAGATAGTATTCATGCGACGAAAATATGTGAGCATGAGAGTGATGTTAGCTGCCCGTTGTCGTTTGTTTCTAAGGTAAGTTGATAAGTTTGTATTAGACTTACCTATTTTTTATATGGATGGGATTCGGAATGGTGTGCTTATAAAATAGTTACAGTAGACCTACCTGTACATAATGTCAGCGATAAGTAGTTAATACAGGTAAGTTAGTACAGATTCTATCGTTTAGATTGGATGAATTATTGGTTATTAACTCTTACGAAATAATAAGTAAGTCTTTTTAGGGTTCCGTAGCCAAAATGGCAAAAACGGAACCCTTATAGATTCGTCATGTCCGTCTGTCCGTCTGTCACAGCCGATTTACTCAGAAACTATAAATGCTACAGTAACGAAATTTGGTAAGGATATGTGTTGTATGAACCGCTAAAGGATTATAATACAAAATTGTAAAAAAAACCATTGGGGTGGGGGCTCTCCATACATGTAACTGAGGGATAAAAAAATTTTTTTGGTTGTATATAAGCGTGTGGGGTATTAATAGAAAGGTCTTTGAAAATGATATGAAGGTTTTTAAATCTCATTTTTATTTAAGCAAATTGTTTTCGAGATATCAGCTTTCAAAGTCTGAAAAATGTGTCCCCCCCTCTATTTTTTAAACTACGCGATATAAAATTCTAAAAAAAATATATGTTATGCACATTAATAAACTCTATCAACGATTTTTAGTTTGATTAAATTATCTCCTATAGTTTTTGAGGTAGGTTGATTTAACTGTATTTTTTTAATAATAAATTGATAATGGTACGGAACCCTTTGCGCGCAAGTCCGACTCGCACTTGGCCGGTTTTTTTCACAATATTGTTAATGTGATAATCTTCGATTACCGCGATTAGTTGGTACTCATTAAAATGAAACTGTACAGTTAATGTGATAAATTAATGTAAAATATGTCAATCAATGTTAATGTCGTGGGATACGTTTTTTAGAGCTCCGACCAAAATTCTGTTTTCGGAGCTTTTATTGAATGCGTCCGGTACTGTAAATCGGTTAAAGATGTTTATTTCTATGCTGGTATCTGTTTATTTTAAGGAGTATCGCATTAGTACTTTAACTGGTTACTAATAAGGTCTGTGTGTACGCCGCGGAATTGTGTAATGTTTTGCCTCTTACGCCCTATGATAACAAAACTTTTTGACTTATACGCCCCAAGAAATGTACAAATTATGGCTTTTAGGCTCGCTAAGTTATTTTATTATTTCAAAACTGCTTACGTACTGTGTACCTATACGATAGTAATGATTCATTGTTATTATAAAGTAAGAATGAACAGTTATTGCGTTATTAAAACTACAGTATAGAAGCGAATGACCATCATTCTAAATTTATATATACTGGCGTACCTATGTTGAAAGTGTGAAATGAAAAGTATAGACAGATAATGTGATAAAAATGGGAGACATTGTGTATAATGTGTATGAATTTACGTTCAATTTCAGTCGACATTTTTAATCTACAGTACGCACAGTTATATTTTTTGGTTCTGTGCGTTTTAAATATAAATTTAATTTAATGATTAAGTATTTTAAATGTCTTCTACTCCATTTAGTATGTAATTAATATCTACATAATTATATGTTGGTAATTATAAAAAGAAAGAAATGCTATGTGAGAGTAAAAGATCTTAAGTTGTGTCTATAGGTTTTATAAAAAAACAAAAGATAAAGATTTGTGATTATTAATATTCTAAAAGCATGCCATTATATTTAATTTAGTACCTAGTTAATGTGTATGTGTTGGTAATTATAAGGAAAAATAATACTAATTGAGAGTAAATGTACCTTACATTGCGTCTACAGGATATTCTTGAAAGAAATATAAATATATAATAAAGATGTTGTCATTATTAATTGCTGTTTGTAAAAAGCTCATCAAAACTGTCATCTGGAGTATCTGTCATCAGGCGTGGGCCATGACGAAAAAGGACAGAGAGATACTGGAAGCCTTTGAAATGTGGAGCTGGAGATGAATGGAGAAGATAAGTTGGACAAAAAATATCACAAATGAAGTAGTGCTTAAAAGAGTGAATGAAAAAAGGAGTTTGCTAAAGATAATAGAAAATAGGAGAGGGAAAATATTTGGTCACCTTATACGACATGACGCTTTGATAAAAAAACATAATAGAAGGAAGAATTGAAGGAAAGCGAGGAAGAGGGAGACCTAGAGGAATTTACATGAAACAAATAAAAGAGAAAGTAGACGTTGTGTCGTATAAGGAAGTCAAGGAGGTGGCTTTAGACAGAGTTAGATGGATACAGTTACATTCATCAGTTACGCCGACAAGAGTTTGACTCTTAAATTTATGATGAATTGTTGTTTCTTTTACTGGTTTCATGTCGCATTTTAATCTGGGTTTTGGTAGTAGCTTAATTGTCCAATAACGCCCTTAACATTATAGTCCAAGAGCCAGTGAACCCTGAGAGTAACGGTCTTCCTGTAAGGTTAGAAATTTGTATACTAACGGTTTATGGAATTCTAAGAGCAATAGCCTTGACCTGGCAGGCGTCAGCCCTGCACGTCATCAGGCCCTTTATATTTTGAACTGTTAATTAAATTGGATTTCAAAACTTGTTTCTGTAAGTTTGAAAAATGTATAGGATAAAGTTAATTTATTGTACATCTTAAAAAAAAATTGACAGGCGATTACAATAAGCAGAAGTATATGACAGGTCAATTAGAAAATGCACAGTTGATGAGGTAAAATAAACTTCATCCTGTATACTCGAAATTTTTATATGTCTTCAAATAAACGTCTCGGAGTAAGTATGTGCAATGCCAGGCGGTTTAGAACAGCATAAGACCTTGCCAGGCGAGGAGACAGTTAAGTAAATTGGGTTTCAAAACTTGTTTCTGTAAGTTTGAAAATTTAATAGGATAAAGTTTATTTATTGTACATCTTAAAAATAAATTGACAGGCGATTACAATAAGCAGAAGTATATGACAGATCAATTAGAAAACGCACAGTTGATGAGGTAAAATAAACTTCATCCTGTATACTCGAAATTTTTATATGTCTTCAAATTAACGTCTCGGAGTAAGTATGTGCAATGCCAGGTGGTTTTGAACAGCATAAGACCTTGCCAGGCGAGGAGACAGTTAAGTAAATTGGGTTTCAAAACTTGTTTATGTAAGTTTGAAAATTTTATAGGATAAAGTTTATTTATTGTACATCTTAAAAATAAATTGACAGGCGATTACAATAAGCAGAAGTATATGACAGATCGAATGGAAAACGCACAGTTGATGAGGTAAAATAAACTTCATCCTGTATACTCGAATTTTTTATATATCTTCAAATAAACGTCTCAGAGTAAGTATGTACAATGCCAGGCGGTTTTGAACAGCATAAGACCTTGCCAGGCGAGGGGACAGTTAAGTAAATTGGGTTTCTTAATTTGTTTCTGTAAGTTTGAAAATTTAATAGGATAAAGTTTACCTATTTATTGTACATTTTAAAAATAAATTGACAGGCGATTACAATAAGCAGAAGTATATGACAGATCGAATAGAAAACGCACTGTTGATGAGGTAAAATAAACTTCATCCTGTATACTCGAAATTTTTATATGTCTTCAAATAAACGTCTCAGAGTAAGTATGTACAATGCCAGGCGGTTTTGAACAGCATAAGACCTTGCCAGGCGAGGGGACAGTTAAGTAAATTAGGTTTCTTAACTTTTCTCTGTAAGTTTGAAAATTTAATAGATAAAGTTTATTTATTGTACTTACATCTTTAAAAAAAATACAGGCGAGTAATCGCTAGTTAGTCGGTAGTAGTAGTAGAGTAGTTGCTAAGGGCGTGCGATTGAGAGGTGCACCTGTCCCCTCGCCTGGCAAGGTCTTATGCTGTTCAAAACCGCCTGGCATTGTACATACTTACTGTGAGACGTTTATTTGAAGACATATAAAAATTTCGAGTATACAGGATGAAGTTTATTTTACCTCATCAACTGTGCGTTTTCTATTCGATCTGTCATATACTTCTGCTTATTGTAATCGCCTGTCAATTTATTTTTAAGATGTACAATAAATAAACTTTATCCTATTAAATTTTCAAACTTACAGAAACAAGTTTTGAAACCCATTTACTTAACTGTCTCCTCGCCTGGCAAGGTCTTATGCTATTCTAAACCGCCTGGCATTGCACATACTTACTCCGAGACGTTTATTTGAAGACATATAAAAATTTCGAGTATACAGGATGAAGTTTATTTTACCTCATCAACTGTGCATTTTCTAATTGACCTGTCATATACTTCTGCTTATTGTAATCGCCTGTCAATTTATTTTTAAGATGTACAATAAATTAACTTAATCCTATAAATTTTTCAAACTTACAGAAACAAGTTTTGAAATCCAATTTACTTAACAGTTCAAAAAATAAAGGGTCTGATGACGTGCAGGGCTGACGCCTGCCAGGTCATGGCTATTGCTCTTAGAATTCCATAAACCGTTAGTATACAAATTTCTAACCTAACAGGAAGACCGTTACTCTCAGGGTTCACTGGCTCTCCAGCTATTATTTTTATCCCTAGACATAAAAGAAAAAATATAATCAGCAACAGCATAGTCAGTGTAGACATTTTTTTTTATAAAAGCAGCAACCTTTTAATTGATGGTAAGTATTTTTTTAATCCCACGGTGTATTATACACCCATTCAGAGCATTGCCTATGTTATGAATGAGTTTATAAGACCGATTATAATTATGGTAATTGTGATATACGCCCCATTTAGACCAAAACTCAAACGCTTAGTAACCAATACTCCCTACATTTTTTGCATATTTTGTGAAGTTTAAGGGCGTAAACGCCATTATTTCAAAAAGTTAAGGGAGTGTAACACACCCTTTTTCTTTATTTATTCATTTATCCTAAATGATTGATATTCAAAATGTCAAGTACGTTGGCCAAAATTTAAGTTATTCTGCCAAAAAACAAAGAAGTTATGATTTTTTTTCTGAAATACTTTTCTTTTTTTGCTTCTCCTGTAAAGTGGCAATTTGGCGTTTACGCCCTTTGAGCCTAAAGGTATCGATATTATTGCTATAATTAGCAAAAGTTGGTTTCATAATTTGTATGGAGATGAAGATTTTGAAGTGATGTTTTCGAAGATGGTCCCATAGTAAAAGTTGGCTGTAGTCATGAGTAGATTCAGAAAATATTATTTTGTATCACCATTTTGATTTCACCCCGTATACACTCGCGGTCAAAAAATACGGAATAGATTGTAATTTTTCATAGAAAATACCGCAAACGGGCTGATTTCAAAGAAGGATTTCAAATATTTACGGGACGGGTTAGAACCCTTTTCAACATCAGATTATGTTGTAATTTTCCCGTTTTAATCATACAATCCAAAAAATAAAATAAAATGCTTTGTTAGATAGGTATATGGGTACAGAAATATTTTTTGGGTGTTTAAATGTACGAAAAAAGATGGCTTGTTTTTTTTAATCTTCGGAGTTATCGGACGATAAAGTTACATGTTTTTTTGTTGGAAAAATCAGGGAAATTCCAATATATTTTGATATTAAATCGGATTCCATTTATTCTTTAAACAATTCAAAAAAACACTTTCTATGATAAATTATACCCGAACCATGTTATTTGACCGATACGGGCTATGTTGTGGGTACCAATACATCATGGTATACATGGATACAACATATCGGGTGTTTCCTATAAAAGGAACCAAAATATGAACAGTAGGTAGGCTGCACGGCTGTATACATCAAAAGAAATAATATTTGATCAAAATAATAAACAATATAACTTACAGTACGGGTACCTACAGGACAGGTTTATACAATTCCTCTTGGGGCATGTTTCACCAGCTATGAATAAAATACTTATATCTGTCAGATAAATGCTACTGGCCACGTACCGGAAAGAGCAGCGTGGCTAGGACCCCCATAAGGTGGAGTGATGACTTAGTGAAGGTCGCAGGAATCCGTTGGATGCGGGCGGCGCAGGACTAGTCATTGTGGCAATCTTTGGGGGAGGCTATGTTCAGCTGTGGACGTCTTTCGGCTGATATGATGATGATACCTTTTTTACACGACTAGGCATTACTTATTCTATGTCTATAATCGACAAATCATGGCCATTTGTGATTGAATAACAAGCGTCGGCATGTCAAAGGAGGACCTTATTATAGCATATTATGTCATACCTAATACTCATAAGAATATACTCATAAATAATCGTTTTATCACCGGTCATTAAATGTGAGCATTTTGAAACCATGTAGTGTTTACATAACCATTTTTTTCTGAAATATAGAATGTCTCAGAGAAACAACGATGGCTGGAGCTGATATTAAATGAGATTAGAATTGTATTAGCAGGAGTCCTTCTTATGGCCCGGCCACGACATTGGTCTAAGGCGACCGGCGGTGAGCGAATCCATGAGTTGGAGCGGGTTGCCGATATGGGAACTTCCTCTCGCAGGTATGGTTTTCCGCCTCGCCGGTCGCCGTAGACCAATGTCGTGGCCGCGGCATCAGAGAGACAATGATGGCTGAAACTGGTATTAGATGAGATTAGAATTGTATTAGCAGAAGCCCATCTTATGGCCTGGCCACGACAATGGTCTAAGGCGACCGGCGGTGAGCGAATCCATGAGTTGGAGCGAGTTGCCGATATGGGAACTTCCTCTCGCACGTATGGTTTTCCGCCTCACCGGTCGCTTTAGACCAATGTCGTCAAGCCATTATGGGTCATTCACTTTTCTTGTTACTCGTTGCTATGCTTATGTTCTTCTGGGTCACTTATAACCACAGTTTAATAGCATTAAAATGTACAGGTGTAGTGAGAAATTACTTGCCTTCGGAAACGTTCGTAAACACATGCTGTTTCAGGCAGTGTCACCGAGTCTGACTAAAGTAGCATGACAGCTACTACTGTCAGTCTCAGTGAGATAGACTGAAACAGCATGACGTTGACGAACGTTTCCGAAGGCAAGTCATTTCTCACTACATCTGTACTAATCTTAGATTTTTTTAATAGTTAGCAATTAGGTGACCTTCCCATTGTCGGTCATTCACTAATTATGATAGTAGCGTGCTGGATCATTTCGTCTAAAGGTGGATTTACGCCAAACGAGCGAATGCTCATTCTATCCCCCACTCTACGAATTTCGACGAATCAAGTTTTTTGTAACGAACGAATTTCGGAGTGTGGATGAGCATTCGCTCGTTTGGTCTAAATCCACCTTAACAAACTACCACGTTCGTCCCCTGGGTGACTAGACAGAATAACACCAAAAAAATCTGTTTTTAACGAGACCTGATGGGGTATGTGAGTTGCTAGTTGTTAATGGAGCTAAAATAAAAACCGGCCAAGTGCATGTCGGGCCATGCTCAGTGTAGGGTTCCGTAGTTATTCAAAAACGTCTGGGCCGATTATGTTCGAAATAGTTTTATTTTAAACTCTCTTTAATTCATGATATTTTTTTCATATTTTTTGGATCTACGGATCAAAAGTTAGAGGCAGAGTTGGGAAAAATGTAATATGATTACTCCTTCCGATTACTTTTGTATGTGTACTTTGTAATATTTATTAATGGTATTACTGAGTCCCTAAGTTCTAGCTATCATCTTTACGCGGACGACTTGCAGATTTATGCAGCGGCTAGTTTTGATGAATTTCCTTCACTGGTTAGCAAAATCAACCGCGACCTTGAATCCATTCGTAACTGGGCGTATAACAATGGCTTAGGGGTAAATGCGCAAAAGTCGCAGGCGATTGTTATAGGTAGTCCTCATTTTGTGGCTAAATTGCCGGAGTTGGTGGTACCCGAATTACGCTTTGACGGAGTGACTATTCCTTTCTCCTGTACAGTCAAGAACTTAGGTATCATCATGGACCAAACCTTAAGTTGGACAGCACATATCACAGAGACTAGTAAAAAACTTTTTGCTTCTATGCACTCCTTAAGACGTCTCCAAAACTTCCTCCCTGTTCAAACTAAAATCACACTAACTCGTTCGCTTTTGCTTCCTTTATTAGACTATGGAGATATAGTCCTTGTGGATCTCAGAGAGGAGCTACTTGACAAACTCGAACGCTTACAAAACTTATGTATATTTTCGGTTTGCGTAAGTTTGATCATATATCCCAGTTCCGTAAGCAGCTCGGCTGGCTTTCGATCCGTCGTCGTCGAGATGTTCATATCCTGTCAATGCTTTTCAATGTGTTATTTAATCCTGCTTCTCCTTCTTATCTATCAGAGAATTTTAGTTTTCTGGCCTCGGGTAGCGGTCACCGCTTGCGTTCGAGCGCCAACCTTTCTCTTGCTTTTCCATCCTGCAAGACACGAAGTTACAAAAGATCTTTTACTGTCCATGCCGTCAATCTGTGGAATGAGTTGCCGGTATCTGTAAGGCAGTCGCAATCTGTAGCATCACTCAAGGAGAGGCTGAAGAAGTTGTGGCTTTCCAATTCCAATCCTTAACTATGGTGGATCCTTTGTGTTTTTACATATTTATTTATATATATTATATGTTTCTATATTTATTTATTATTTAACTATATAATTATATTATGTATTTATATTTAGTGTTTGTGTAGATATTATTATCGGTTTTATATATCAACAATGCGAATACAAAATTATACTTCAAAATTTAAGTTAGTAAATGTACATTTTATATTTGTCTTTCACCGTTGCTTGTTCATTTCTCATTTCCTCAAAGGTTAACTGGAAGAGATCCCTGAAAGGGATAAGTTCGCCTTTGTTGTATCAAATTGTTTTTGTCTGTGTTTCCTGTATTTCTGTTCTAATGTACAATAAAGCTTATACATACATACATACATACATACACATACAAATGTAATATACAGAAGTAATCATATAAAACTTTTTGCCCAACTCTGGTTAGAGGCGAGGGCGGGACACATTTTTTTTTTTCTGAAGCGACCATCTCCGAAAATGAAGACCCTTATTCTTTTTAAGAGACCTATTCAATGATACCCCACACTATAGGATTATATCAAATAAAAAAAATCATTCCCACTTCACCAGTTGGGGAGGTACCCGAAAAACATTTTATTTTTAGTTTTTATTGTACTACTTCGTTGGGATGATTAATATGTAGGTATACCTGTACCAAATTGCAGATTTCTAGCACTAACGGCCACTGAGCTATGCTGCAGACAGACGTACAGACGGACATGGTGAAACTATAAGGGTTCCGTTTTTGCCATTTTGGCTACGGAACCCTAAATATGTAAAGCTGATCACGTCTTTGAGGTCACCCAGGTCACCCTGTATTATTTTTGTAGGTAGGTACTTAATAATCAAATTGTTTACATATTACAGAGTGGCCTAGTTAGGATTACTCACAATTTTAAGTTATTAACGAGAGGGCATTCAGTTGCTAGTGGAGCTAAAAAAAAAGTAAAACTGATCACGCTCCCGATGTCACACACACACTGTATTTAAAAAAAATACTGTTTATTTTGAAATAATTATTCTAAGATTACATGACTTCTCTAATTGAAATTATTTTTGTATACATCGGTAATAGTCACATTGTCCACATATTACGGAGTGGCCTAGTTGCGATTACTCACAAGACAGAAAAAGTGGTTCCAATCGAGTGCCGAAGCAGGTTGCTCTTGGAAAAATGGAATTCCTCGTCGATACACATCTAATGTCCTTTTGTGAGCAAAACAAAGGTGGATTCCAACGTCAGTTGTAAGGGAAACACTAAAGCAATGAACTTACCGCCTTATACACGTTTAAATTACGAGACGTTTATGATTTATGAATAAGGGTGTTAGTTTTTTATGAGTTTTATGACGTAATCCGTGAGATACTCTTTAGGTCCCAAAAGAGAAAAGAAGAGAAGTTGTGTGTGCTGCCCGTTCGATCCATGGGTAAGAAAAATATTTAAAAAAATCATGTGTTTCCACAATATTCTCCCAACTAATCTCCCAGCCGTTTTTAATAACTACGAAACCCTACAATGAGCCAACATGCCATGAAATTGGGTTAGTTCGTACGTATAACACTTTCTTTTATTTGAAGAGTGTCTTTTCCACTGGGCTTATTTCCACTCTGTCAGTAAGAGTTATTTTTTTCTGTTTTCATAAGTTAATTAATCTCTATTGAGATTTTTATGTGTCGTTTTGAAAAGACAGTCCTCAGGTTATAGTTGTGATGATTTAATAGTAACTGCCAATCACCTACTTAAAAAAAGGCGGTGCCAACGGGACCATCTCTGGGTAATTCTCGGAGATATCGAGTAACATACATACCTACAAAAAAACTGTCGAATTGAAGTCGAACCTCTTCCTTTTTCAAGTTGGTTAAAAACAAATGCCGATGAATACTGTCCCCAAATACCCTGTGTTCGTAGTTTACGTGTACGCTTCTAAGTTTGTACCATATGTGTATGTATGAAGGGTGGCATGCCTTAATGGGCTCATTGTACTCGGCGGCTATAAAGCATCTTCGTAGACATTCATAGTAGGGCTTTGATTTATATAATTAATCAAATTACTGACTTAATCTAGGCATCAACGACCTGATTCACAATCCACGGATAAGTGTACCCGTCAGATAAAATGATCACTATCCTTTTCAGAAGGTATGTAAAAAAAAGGATAGCTGCTCTACATTTCTCTGACACATAATTATATAATAAACTAGCAGTTACCCGCGGCTTCGCCCGCGTACTTATATCTATTCACTGCGTGTTAATGATTTCCCGTGATTATCTCGCGTTTGCCTTAACCGATTTAAGTGTGGCGGATGGTGCTTTTACCCGCGGTTCGGCCGCGTTTTATCAATTTTTATCACGGTCGTTTTAAACTTAAGCCCTAAATTCAAGATGACGAATTTTCCTTGCAATTTTGACTTCAAATTCCGTATGAAGAACTTTTCATCTTCTCGGTATCGATTTTTATCAATATCAAATCTAGTTCTAGAAATTTTAGATGTGATAGCTTCTCACTTTTTGTTCATACCTCACAATATTTATGAAAAACCCCCTTGGATCCTAAGATACCGATTTTTATTAAGGTCGGATTCAAACTAAATAAATTCAAGGTGCCGACCATTTTGTGCAAATTTGACCTCAAATTAATTACTTGGAACGTTTTGACATTTCAGATATCGATTATTATCAAAATCCGCTATCATATTATGGTCATCTTTACCATCTGGTAACCGACAAATCTTTTTTATCATTAAAAATTTACATACATTCACATAGGTGATAGTTATGTTTTGATGATAAATTATCATTTGTCGTTTCCCAGGCCTTACAAAGATGACCATAATTAGCCGAGCTGATTAACATTTGAAGTAAATCAAGATTGTAACAGTTTCATGCCAATTTGACTTCTGCTTCATTGTGGTGAACAGATCAGTCAGAACTTCAGATTACCACCGATTTTTATGACGGACAATAATAGGAAATTTAACCCTTGACTACCTACGTCCTGTTTGTATCACACAACCACCTACGTGCGGTCATGGAGACCGCTTCGTCTTATGGGACCTGATTTATTTACTTTGGCGTGACTGACGAGGGTTTAAATATATTAAATACACTTTAAATTGTTTCAGGCATTTATTAACCAACAAGAATACAAAAAATATCAACATTTTGTATTTCAAACTTAACATATTTAATAACGTGTCGTATTTTCGATTACAAAACGAAGTATCCTTTAGGATATGAGATTACAAAATTAAAGAACATTAATATAAATCTTTTCATTATAAAAAAATAAAATTGGTCAATCAGAAATGCTATTAAACTATTTAATTTAGTTACAAATAAGATATTTTTGTAAAATTACATGCTTTTAAAATAACCATTCTTGTCTGCCGTCGACACACAATTTGTTCGAACATTCAAATTCAAAGCAATTTTCTAGTCCCGCAGAAGACGCTAATTATTTGTACGATGCTCTAAATAGGGTTTCACAAATTTTTGGGCAAGTTTCTTCATAAATTTGAACCTTTTGCAAAACTGTGTCAAACTATAGTAACAATTATTATGACATTTAAATAACACAACCACCTACGTGCGGTCCCTGAGACACTTACAAAACGTATCGTAACCACCTATATGCGGTCTCACAGACCGCCGATGCTAGTTTATTCCTCACCAAATCCAAATGAGTGCACGTCTGAACGAGTCGACAGCATGGCCGGCACTGCGGAGGGGCCGGGCAAAGGTACAAGGTCACAGAGGCATGTGCGATGTACTTGCGTTCAGTTATTGTCAATTTTGTATAATCCAGTGTCTGTGAGACCGCACGTAGGTGGTTAAGGGTTAATAGGTAGTATTTTTTGCAGTTTGTTAATAAGAACCTCTGGGATCCCGATACATCGATTCACACATTTGGATCAAAAATTACGAAATTTATGGTGACGGCTGTTTTGACTTTTTTATCACTTTCAAGAGTTGAATTCTCAAAAACCCTAAAACATGTCTTAAGTCATTTATGTTTGGGAATACTCCTGTGAAGTTTCGGATAAAACAGTTAAAATAGTCAAGTTTCCCCGTACAAACTTTGGACCCCCATTGCGCCCTCTAATGAGTGGATTTTGACTTAACCTTTTTTAGAGCACCCCTACACCCTCAAAGAAACCTACGCGCTATATTTGGAATCTCTAGAACCAGAAATAAACATAAATAATAAAATTATATTGATATTTTCGAATTTTACCCCATCACACCATAACCGTGTACATAGTATTTCACGTCTGCCGCGTTAAATTTTAAAATTATTATTGTTTTCGTGTTCTATATCCCGATAGACCATAGAAACAATACCAAACTTGATTTTTTTCACTTCATCACCCTTTTTACCTTTTTCAGGGGTTAAATTTTCAAAAAACCTGCAACATATCTTTACTCAATTAATTTGAAGAATACTCCTACGAAGTTTCGGACAATATAGTCCAACTAATCTTGTTTCGCCATACAAACTTTGGACCCCCATTGCACCCTCTAGGGAGTGGATTTCGACTCAACCTTTTTTAGAGCACCCCTACACCCTCATAGAAACCTACGCGCTAAATTTGGAATCTTTAGAACCAGAAATGAACGTAAATAATAAAACTGTATTGTTTGTTTTCGAATTTTACCCCATCCCACCATAACCGTGAACATAGTATTTCACGTCCGCCGCGTTAAATTTTAAAATCGTTATTGTATTTGTGATCTACGTCCCGATAAACCATAGAAACGATACCAAACTTGATTTTTTCACTTCGTCACCCTTTTTACCTTTTTCAGGGGTTGAATTTTCAAAAAACCTGAAACATACCTTTACTCAATTACTTTAAGGAATACTCTTGCGAAGTTTCGGATAAAATAAATCAACTAATCTTATTTCGCCATACAAACTTTAGACCCCCATTTTAACCCCTTAGAAGGTGAATTTTGAAAAATCCTTTCTTAGTGCATGTCTACACCATAAAAGGAACCTACGTGCCAAATTTGGAGTCTCTAGGAACAGGGGTTTAGGCTGTGCGTGCATCTTTGTCAAGGAGCTTCTTCTTTTATATATATAGATATTAGATGTCACATACCAAAGAAAAAAAGACCTAGATCACCAACGTCCGAGATGGGAATCGAACCGCTATCGATATCGAACTTACTCAGCTTTCGGGGCTGATGCCTGTACCGCTCGGCCACTCGGTCGAAAAACTTCTGAAGATATTTCATTTTCGGATGGAGAAACAGGCCTCTAATCTACTTCTTTAGTTTGTAAAATGTAGTTTAGTAATAACACACTGTATACCTAATAAACTCCGACTTTGTGACTTACCGTTCGGTTAAAAAAAGTTTTTGAGAAGAAAAAGATATCGACTGACATACTTAAAAAAAAAATTAAATTTTAACAAATTCAGTCAAATAGAGAACCTCTTCCTCTTTTGAAGTCAGGCAAGATTGGCAAGAACATATAATTTTAGTCTGCCTGCGACCACGGGTGTAACGGGTTAAAGTATCGGGTAAAAACATCCGCTTTTTCAATAATTTAATACTATGCACGTCGTTAAGAGTATCACACGTTTAAGTAATCAGGGATTTTTTTCTTCGTTTGTTGCTAAATTTACTTATAGGTACACGAATTGCAAAAAGCTGTTGTATAGAGTAAACAATTTTGTGGTTAAATACGAATTATGATCTCATTGCATCGTGTTGGTATTTTTTGAAGCACTTTTTATTATTTGATTAGCTACTCATTACTAACTCGTGATATATACGAAGAATAATGTAAAAAACATAGATATCACGTATTTTATGATGTTTGATTGATAATCTGATTAAGGATATACCTAAAGGCTGAGACACACCGGCGCGTATGCAGCACGTATAATAAGCGTGTGCGTGTAGATGGCACACCGCACGTCACGCGCGCGTGCACGCTACGCAAGCGGTGTGCCATCTAATATGACATTTACATACGCTATGACGTGCACGCGCATAGTGCTGCACACACATCCGGTGTGGCTTGTCCTTAATACCACGGTTGATAAACAGGCATATTACCGCAAACTTTGACATCCGCTAATTTCGACAATTCATCTCTGTCGCTCCAACGAAGGCGGCATTAGAGTGACAGAGACAAATCCTCGAAATGATTTCGAAGTTCGGGGCAGTGCCACAGATTCATAGAGAGGAAAATCCAGAGGGTAAAAGCTTTTGCGATTTTGCGAGCTGATATCACGAAAACAGTTCACTTATAGAAAAATGTCTTCTATAAACCTTTATCGTTTTGGAAGATCATTCCATTGCACACGCTTAAGTTTAAACATGATAAAGAGAAATGAAAATGATAATTGAACAGCGCCATCTATTGGCGAATCGTGTCTCTGAGATGGGTCGGTTGCAAAAAAAATATACATATAGAGTTAATCAAAACAAAAATCACGACCGCGTCAATTGTGTTACGGAAGTTAGTCATAAAAACTCTGTCCAACAATCTTCGAAAAAAAAAGGGGGTAAATTTAAAAGATAGGTTCATATTGTTGATCGCTCATAGACAAAATTTAATTTGTCGCCCCTTTTTCAGTGCAAAAAGTTGTTACACGTTACACATAATTTAATTTCGTAACACAAAAAAATATGACATTCAATTTGGTTTTCATTAAATGCCTTTAATTATGCACATTTTTTTTCGACCCTGATTTTTTCCTCTTTGCGTGAACCAAGTTTAATATTTTTGTTTTCGTTTGAAAGCATCCGCGTTTAACAAATTTTATTCAAATACATGCATACAATTAAGGTTGAGCCGGGTACAATTACAATTGTGCCATACAAAATAAAAAAACATTTTTTCTACGTTTTAACTATTCTACCACTTTGTCGTCGTAATTACTTAATACCTGTACCAAATTGCAAATTTCTATTACTAACGGCTACTTGAGCTATGCTGCGGACAGACAGACGGAGGGACATGGTGAAACTATAAAGGTTCCTAATTTACTACAAAACCATAAAAAGCTGCCGCAAAACGAATATACTCGATATAATCCATTTTAAAGCGCCTGACACGAAAGCAGCGTGTATAATAAATAACTCGGACATGCTCTAAAGCATGTTTCCTTACCATGCCACCGCATTATTAACGCGAGCTTACTTTCTATCCATCCCACTCCTGTATGTAGCCGTAACCATGAGTTGGAAAGTAAACGATAACATAAGTTTTACTCGATACGTAATGCTATTGATCGGAATTTTGGGTGCAAAACTTTAACAGAACTTGTCCAAGTGGACATGAAAGAGCACAGACATACATAAAATATACATTCTAAACACCCAAACATTGTAAATTCATAATTCCGAGATGGGTAATAAAATTGGACACAGATTTTTGAACATTATTGATATTTTTCTTGGCTGAAGTGTTCTCTTTTATCAATTTTTAGGGTTACTAACTTTTAATTCAGGGGTCCAAAAAAATGAAAAAAATCATGAAAAGTGGGCTTGTAGAATACTTTAAAATAAAACTATTTTGAACATAATCGGCCCAGCCGTTTTCGAATAACTACGGAACCATATACTGAGCATGGCCCGACATGCTCTTAGCCGGTTATTTAAGTTTTGCTATGGTTTTGCACCCATAGTTCCGATCTCCTAATGTATTCTATGTATAGCGCTAGTACTGACATATTGGAGTGAGCGCGATTGCCTACTTTACGTATCGAGTAAAATCTAACGTTACTGATACTTGCAAAGCCAAGATATTGCTATTGGTGCGAGCAAGTCGAATAAAAAGTAAAACCGCGATATTAAAGCGGCGGCAGCGGCCCTACCGCGAAAAACGAAATACTTAAATTTCGAGGATTTATCTCTCTCACTCTAATGACGCCTTCGTTTGAGTGACAGAGAAAAATCCTCGAAATTTACGAATTTCGATTTTCGCGGTAGTAGGCCAGTTTATGGTAAGCCCCCAGCAACCGAACCGCGCGTTATTAACGCGTATTTATGGTGCGTTTAAACCAAAAGAGCATTCGCTGTTCTAGCGCCCGTTCTAAGAAATCAACCAATCACGTTTTGTGTACCGATCGAATTTCGTAGAGTGGGAGGTTAGAGCAGCGAATGCTAATAGACAAGTATGAGCAGGACGGATAGAAAGTAAACGCGCGTTAATTACACTGCGCAAGCTCATGGTACGGCTACAGGTGCAAGGATGCGCGTGCGACTGTTTTTCCCACCGAGTTGAAAGGGCACGAGTGAAGGCCGCCTGACCGCATCCGTCACATAGTGATGTTCCCCGATAACATCGATATTTGACACATAATAACCGTGTTATGTTTCAATTTAACCTTGTCATGTCCAATGTATATTATAATTTAATAAGGCGAGGAAATGCCGCCAGCATCTACGGTAGGTACAATGCCATAAGGGGCAATCTTGGATATAGGTTCGATTATTTATATTTTATGTATATATTATTATTGTTTATTTACATATTTACTAAACAAATTTTGTACAAACCACAGAAAAAATTACAAATGGTGGACTTAATTCTAAAAAGCATCGTCTACCGGTCAACCGGTAATAACTATTTATTACCGGTTGACCGGTAAATAAACTGTAGAGATTTACAAAAACAGTGTAAAGTGTTGGAAACGTAGAGATGTAGTTAACCATGTTTCTAGACGCGATGAAATCCATTAAATAGTTTTATTTCATGAATAATTACCGCAGTTACACAAGGAAATATTATGTACCTACAGATTTGTTTAAATAAAAATAAAGCTCGAATATAATAATATTTTTTTTTATTATTTTGTGAACAATAAATAAATGTTGTATTGTTATTTTGAGGTATCTATAACGATTCAATATTAAAAGCCCATATTTGTTACTTTCTTGTCAACTAAGTAATTGCTTAAAATGTCATAATTAATAATCAAACGAACTTACCTGTGAAGTTTGATTCCAATTATACGAGTGTATCAATCGAGGATGATATCTTCAATATTACAAGCAGCAGTACGATCTATCGTGCCATCTTCGTCACACCTTTAGAGTTAATAAACCTAAAAAGAAAATCGCTAGTGCCGTCTCGCTCACTCCCTCATGGTGCGAACCCCGGCGCGGGCCGCGGGGTTCACACAACATCTCATTATTTTTAGAGTAGACCCTGGTATTTTGTGCTATACGAAGAACATTTTAGTTGTATTTTCAGGGTAGGGGGGGATGGGATGTTGATATCATCCTCGATTGATACACTCGTATAATTGGAATCAAACTTCACAGGTAAGTTCGTTTGATTATTAATTATACTTCGTGTATCAATCGAGGATGATATCTTCAATATTACAAGCAGATGTTTAGAGCATTGTAATCTATTTTAGAAAATAAACTAAAATGGTGAAATGAATCAGTATAATTTTAAACAATTTACGGACTTAATACAATCATAATATATCAATCAATGATATTAAACATACGACAAAGATACATTTATCGCTCTCTTAAGTTAGAAACTTAATCAAATAAATGTAGTTTATCTATCTGTTAATCTATTTATCATCTAGATTGCACCTAAATATTGCATTAACAAATTGATCCCTATTGGTATGAGCCACTTCCTTACAATAATATTTTAAGAAAACATTGGAAGTATGGCTCCAGCCCGCAGCCTTACGAACTACTTCTAGATTAACCCCCGAGCTGTGAGCGGCAGACGTCGACGCCGAGCGAGTGCTGTGGGCTCCGAATATTGTTATATCAATACCACTATTGTGCAGCACCTTTTTTACCCAGTGTGCTAATGTTTGAGAGCCTACATTTTTATGAGGCTTTCTTATGCCTATAAAGAGATTTCCTTCCAAATGATTTGGTCGTAACACTCTAGTTTTATCTAAGTAAGTTTTAAGAGCTAAAGCTGGACAAACGCTTGGTCTTTCAAGAATAAAGGGTAATCTTATAAGTGGTTGGTAGGCTCCAGGCCTTGATGTTTTAATCAAATCTGTTATTTTGATAGTTATTGAATCATTTTGTATCGATATATGTTTAAGATTAATTAAACTTAGAGTCTGCATTCTTTGGGCTGACGCTATAGCTAAAAGAGTGCAGGTCTTATATGTTAAATCGACTAGTGATATATTTTCATAGGGATAAATATTCGATAAATAGTCCAATACGATATTTGTGTCCCATGTTGACTGATATTTAGGACTCGGTGGATTGAGCTTGTACACACCTTTAAAAAATCTATTTATAGTGTCATTTAAAGTAACATTTGAACCTAATATAATTGATAAAGCAGATCTATGAGTATTTAAACTACTGTAACTAGCTCCTTCATTAAATTTAGTGGTTAAGTATGTCATAATTTCAGTACAAGTGGCTTTATAAAAATCTACGTTGTTATTTTGGCAAAAGTACCACCAAGATCTGATGGAGCTACTATATTGTATTAATGTACTTTTTGCAAAGGACGCCATCACTACATCTAAGGATATCTGTGGAACACCGCGCTTGATCATAGATTGCCTGATAATTTCGCTGCCACCAGGATAAGGCTCGCGTGAAGTGGATGGCAGGCTCTGAAAGGAGAATGTAACATGTACATGTCAGGCCCAAAGAACATTTTTTCTGATATAATAAGTCTTGACCACAAGGGGAACCACGGCTGTGATGGCCAATAAGGTATTATTAAAATACCGGTTGCTTTATCATGGACAATTTTTTCTAGGACCTTTGTAATTAGGCTGAAAGGAGGGAATGCGTAAAAATTAATTCCCTGCCAGCCGATAGTAAACGAATCTACTACTTCGGAATACGGATCAAGTTTCCACGAAGCGTATCGTTCGCATTTGTAATTTTGCGCACTTGCAAATAAATCAAACGTGGGGCGACCTAATGTGTTTGAAATTTGAGAAAATACTTGTTCTGAAATTTCCCATTCGGTATCTACATTGATTTTACGAGATTCTCTATCAGCTACTGTATTCTCGCAAGATCTGATGTATGAAGCGAATACATAAATATTTCTACTTTCGCAGAACTGCCAGATCTTTTTTGCAACATCGTGTAAATGGGGATGTTGCACACCGCCCATGCGGTTAATGTAGCATATGGCAGTTGTGTTGTCTATCCTTAATAAAATATTACTATTTCTTAAGTCAGCGGTAAACATCTTAAGGCCATAATATGCTGCCATTAGTTCTAACATATTTATGTGTAATTTCATTTGTTCATCCGACCAGTTACCGCTCGTACTTTGACCGTTGCATGCCACGCCCCAGCCGGTGCTGGATGCATCACTGAAAAATTCTAGTACGTAATTGTTTTTGCGAATAGGCGAAAATGAAGATTCTATATTCTGTTTCCACCATAATAAATCCGGTATTAGATGATTATGTATTTTCATTTGTTTATTATAATTCATTGAATTATTCAGAGCTAATCATTTCTCCCGTTCGAACATTTTCGTGTACATCCAGCCATAACTAACGGCTGGGCAAGCCGATGTCAAAAGTCCGATTACTTCAGCAAAACAACGCACAGTACATTTATCTATTTCCAACAATTTTATGACTTGAGACTTAATTCGTTGTTTTTTCTCATCCGGTAAAGAAATTGTCATTTTTGTGGTGTTAAAGACAAAACCTAGGAATCGGCAATTTGTTTCCGGTGTAATTATACTTTTATTGTAATTAATTACAAAACCTAGTGATTCTAGAACACTACATGTGTTAGTAACATTTGACAGACATTCGACATATGAATTTCCTATGCAGAGAAAGTCATCTAAGTAGTTTACTGATAAATGACCTGAAGATCTTAAATATCCCAAAACAGGCTTTAACAGTTTTGTAAAAACGTACGGAGCTGTAGATATCCCGAACGGCATTACATTAAATTCATATATTTGATTATTCCATTCAAACCGCAACATTTTTCTGTAATCTTCATGTATAGATATTAAACAGTAAGCGTCTTTAAGATCGACTGTAGACATAAAATAATTTCGATTCAACAATTTTAGTGCGGTGCGATAGTCTTCCATTTTAAAATGTTCGACTTTGATATACTTATTAAGTTGCTTTAGATTTAAAATGAATCTGTAGGTACCGTTAGGCTTAGGCACAGTAAAAATAGGCGAAAGATATTGTCCTTCGCACGGTGTACATGGTGATATATAATTTGAATCCAAAAGTTCTAAAATACAATCATCTATAATCTTAGCCTGAGTATGACCCTTACATATACTATTCGTTGGTTGTATAGTTTGCACAGGTTTGCTTTTAAAGGGAATTTTATATCCCTTAATCCAGTTTAGAATAGTGTGATCATCAGTAATTTCACACCATTTAGGGTAAAAATATTTTAAGCGACCAGCGATAGATACCTGATGTTCCTCTGTTAACGCCTCTTCGAGCGCTGGTGGTGGCGCGCATAACTGCTGTAGCGGCGGCCCCTCGGCGCGTCCAGGCGGCGGTCCCGCGGCGGCCGGCGGGCTGCGGGGGTCGACCGCGGCTCGGCCGCTGCTGGTGTGCGCGGCGGCGCCCCCCTCGAGTTTAAAGCTCCTCGCTGAAACTGCGTTGCAGGAGGCCTGTATGCGGAGCGGAAAGGCGCCGGTCTCAAGTCTAGACCAGTTTTATTTATTGCTTTAGAAGACTTTATGTGGTCCGTCAAATCGGCTCCAAAGAGATGTTCGTCGATTTGCGTGTTCTTGACAGTATCTTTTATACTTTTATTTAAAGTATTCAATATCGCGAAACGCCTCGATAGGGACTCCCTGTAATGAGTATCACATATCAGCCGGCCCGCATCACCTAAGGCTTTAATCATTTCCTGAGGTATGTCGTTATTCGGTGAAAGAGCCCAATTCAAAACGAGTCCCAGAGCGGCGAGACTAGTAGAAAGCTGATTTTGCTTGCTTTGACTGTACAGGTCTTTTTTGGCATTTATTTCTGTAAGGGCTGCTTTTATTTCTAAATTGAATTTAGGAGCAGCTACATTAGGACAATTTTTGGGTGGTAAATATTTTTTTATGAGCTCTAATTGAGCTTCTCTCGGTAAACCATTAGTCAAAATATGCGCCCATCTTGATACAATATCTTTGTGAAGATCGGTACCGTATTTTTGCTCAGTGGCCGGATCTTCACCGAGTAATTGTAGAATTTCTGGATCTAACGACGGTAAATTCTCGTCTAACTGAGGCGCCACTTGCGCTTCGTCCGCATTCTGCTTCGACGTACATATGGCCGGCGTCGCGCCCTGCGTAGTATTTACGGGCGGTGGCGCAGAGCTCGTAGCCGTAGACATTGCGTGCGGTTCAGGCGCTGCGGCTGCGAGTGGCGAGTGCAGTACGGTCGGCACGGCCGCCACGGGCGCGAGGTGCGCGGGCGGCGCGGCCGCGGACGGTACACATACCGCTTGGGGTGCGTGAGACAGCGCCGGCGCGTGAAACGGAGCGTCTTGATAATAATTTTCTAGGTGGGTAGGCTGAGATTCAGTATGTACCTCTCCATCCACGTCAATGATTTCGTCTCCTGAAATATACATCAAATACTTAATGATGTACTTAACTGCATGTTAAAGTGAAGTTAGGGTGATGATATTCCTCGACACGATTTACGTGGAGATAAGAAGATTGCCCTCTACACGGTTTACGTGGAGATGAAAATATTGCCCTCTACACGATTTACATGGAGATAGAATGAATGTTCTTAACACGATTTACGTGAAGATAAAACATAGCCTCAACACGGTTTACGTGGAGATTAGATAGACCGACCTCTACGCTATTAAAGCGGAGGATTAAATCATTTTCCTCAACACAATATGTGGAGACAGCCTCGACACCTAAGGTGGAGATGGTCATATCTTTGTTCGATCCTCAACACTATTAAAGTGGAGTATTTGTTATCCTATTTACAGACTCGACACGATTTACGTGGAGAAAATATGTAAAATATTTCAACTATGTTCTCCTATAGAAAGTAAAAGCATAAATTTACCTTGCGTGTCCATTTCATAATAACGTCTATGCTCGTACTCGTATTCACTTTCCGAAGATAACGACGAAGAACGATGTCTCCGTTTTCTTAACTTTGCTTCTAACTTTTTTACCTTCCGAAGGATGTTGGCGTAATCGTCGTCACCTGATCGTTTCCTTTTACCCATTTTTAACACTGATATTAACTTGGCACTACTTAGAATACTCAATTAATTATATATTTCAAGAAATTAAGTGTGACTCGGATGGCACAAAATCACGTAATGAGATGTTGTGTGAACCCCGCGGCCCGCGCCGGGGTTCGCACCATGAGGGAGTGAGCGAGACGGCACTAGCGATTTTCTTTTTAGGTTTATTAACTCTAAAGGTGTGACGAAGATGGCACGATAGATCGTACTGCTGCTTGTAATATTGAAGATATCATCCTCGATTGATACACGAAGTATAATGAACTATTAGTACGGTCAAATCGTACATAATTTTACCCTAAACTCGCAAATCAAGTAGTATCGCTGCATTTTTGGTATGTTGTTTAGACACCATAGGACAGTATAAAACCACATTTTGCAAGCAAAAAAAAGTTGTGCTAGCTGGGTAGTACGTGAAAAACTGCGAAATTTATGGCCATTTTTTAGTTTCTGATTTTTATTTAAAAAACCTTACGTTTTTTGATGTCATATGTTATTAAACGTTTAAAGACTAATAAATTTCCAACAAGTTGAGCTAACATGCATTACCGTAGGTCTTATAGTTTCAGAGATTCGAGACTTTAAAAAGTACTCCTTTTTGTAAACTAGATAAAATTTTGTGTTTTGCTAACATTTTCGGCTTAATATCGCCTCACCTAATTATGCTACGAAAAACATGCCATAATGACCTTATAGCGCACTTAATATTCTTTACTTTAAGGGTAAAATTAGGTCAGTGAACTTTGTAGTTGAAAGTATAAACGCGAAATTCATAAGGCAGGAGGCCCGCTATCTAAGTTTTTCATACAATTCGCAAGTCGAGTTGCAAAGCTGCAATTTTGGTATATTATAAAGGTTTTATAGATATATACGAAAATGCATATTAAAAGAAAAACAAAATAGTAGTTTGGGCATAGGACGTAAAAAACGGAAAAAAAATCGGACTTTTTTTAGTTTTTGACGTTTAACTAAAAATCTATTATCTTTTTGATACTAATTGCTATAAAACTAAGAAAGAACATTAAATTTGAAAGCATTTGAGCTACGTCGCATCACCGTAAGTTATATATATTTTGAGATACGACATTTCATAAAGTGCCCTTTTATCAAAAATTAAACAAATTTTAGGTTACGTTAAAGCTATTCACTAAATATTGGCAAAACGTTCGCGCTAAGAAAAAAAAAGTAATTGTAGATAACAACTACATTAAATTTGGAACAAATTGAGCCGATAACAATTACTGTAAGTCTTATAGTTGGGGGTATACGAGGCTTCAAAACATGCATTTATTTTCTTAACTTAATGAAGGGCACATTTTGAAATGTCGTATCTCTAAATCTATATATAATTTAGGGTAATGCAAGGTAGCTCAAATCCTTTCAAATTTAATATTCTTTTTAAGTTTTGTAGCAATTAGTATCAAAAAGATAATAGTTTCTTAATTAAACGTCAAAAAGTAAAAGAAGTCCAATAATTTTTCAGTTTTTTTCGACTTATGCCGAAATTGTTTTTTTGTATTTCTTGTAATATACATTTTTGTACGTCCTTATAGGGCCTATTTAATATACTAAAATTGCAGCTTTGCAACACGACTTGCGATTTGTATGAAAAACTTAGATAGCGGGCCTACTGCCTTTTGAATTACGCGTTTTTATTTTCAATTACAAAGTTTGCTGACATGATTTTACCCTTTAACGAAAGAATATTAAGTGCGCTATAAGGTCATTATTGCATGTTTTTCGTAGCATAATTAGGTGAGGCGATATTAAGCCGAAATCGTTAGGAAAACTCAAAATAGCGTTAGTTTACAAAAAAGAGTACTTTTAAGAAGTCGCAAATCTCTAAAACTATAAGACCTACGGTAATACATGTTAGCTCAACTTGTTGGAAATGTATTAATCTTTAAACGCTTCCTAACATATAATGTCAAAAAACGTAAGGTTTTTTTAATAAAAATCAGAAACTGAAAAATGACCGTAAATTTTGCAGTTTTTCACGTACTACGTAACTAGCACAACTTTTTTTTGCTTGCAAAATGTGGTTTTATAGTGCCCTATGGTGTCTTAACAACCTATCAAAAATGCAGCTTTACTACATGTTTTGCGAGTTTAATATACGATTTGACCGTACTATATAAGAAAAATATTAAAATTTGTTTAGGATCAGCATACTATTATGGAAATTTGACATTTACTCGCGAAGACGAACAACAGATAATTACATGCAAAACTTAATTATACACGAATTCCTCCCAGTGACAAATATAATTTGCATATTTTATGTAACAGTGCCATCTCGATAACGTAATACGTCACTATTACCCAAACAAAATGTGTTAATAACCATTGATGTGTAACCTAAGTGTCACAACACTAGATTGAAGGATAATGCTTCAATGGAATCAAATTAACTTTTGTTTGCATTTGACTAATTGTTTAATTTTTTTAACCCACTTTGGTCGTTTAGTTCAGTTACGCAGCGATCGTGGGTTCAAACCCCGGCTGGTACTAATAAGTTTTTCAAAAAACTTATATACGAAATATCATAATGTCTTTAGTCTATATAGTTTATATTTTATGATTAATTGATTAGGTATTATTGATTGAATATTCTTCCTTGATTTTTAGTTTGCCATTTTAACGTCGAATTAAATTGAACTTTTAATTTAACTAAAATGTGTAGATCAATGTAATCTAGATGATAAATCTAGAATTTAAATAATTGCCACCACCTAAATGTCATATATAATTAATATCGCATCTTAAGTGCTAGATCCACTTGAATTTTTTAGTAAATAATATATTCAGCAAAAAACATTCGACGGATTATATTTATATCTAATGCAAAAAATACAGACTTTTTCTTTACGTCTTATAATTATTATTATTATATCTTTCACAGTCGTTGTTACAGCTTAGTACAAAAATTAACATTATATCTACATGTTTGTATTATGTTTATGAGTCAAATCGGATCGCTATCTGTCACTCCGTACAAAAGCAATCTAAATACAATGGCGCTTACGTCGCAAGATTTATTGTTAGACCCGTAAGCATCAGACATCGTCATCAATAAAGTCGTAACCGACATTGGCTATACGAATTATTCCTTGACAATCAAACTCACTAAGTAACAAATACCTACTTGAAATAAAGCTCGTATGTCAGTTCTGATTCAATACTGACATAAGAGGTTGCTAAGAGTAGTGGCAGTTTTTATAGTGACTTTTGCTTGTCAGCTGACGATTTCATCACCAAAGTTCATCCTCGCGAAATGTGAATCAGTTACGAGCATTTCAACGGTCCAGACGAATAAACATGTACTGATCTAAAAAGCAACTTTTTAAAAGAAATAAAAATCGGAAAAACTTTCATAATTCTTCACCCTGATGGATTGATTTTGATATAATTTGTCAATAAACCGTAGTAAATAATTAAACTAATATAATAAAATCGCGAATAACATTAAAATTTTTAGGGTTATTAAGAAAATGCGAAAAACTCATATAATTTTTATATTCATGTAAGATTTTTCCCTAGAATTTTTACCTTAACCTTACATTTCGGGCATGACGGATGACCCGTGGACGTATTAAGACCAAGTGCGGGTAGTTCGCAAAACTCGCGCAGCCAGAAGGTAGGTATTGATTCATTTTCTCGCAAGTCTGCCTGCGACCACGGGTGTAACGTCATGCCGCACCGTCAGGATAATATTAAACGTAAGTTCACGCGATTAAGACCCGTTTGTCGTTAAAATATGAGTGATAATCGGGAAAGATTAAATCGATAAGGTCAGTGTGGGTAAGTCCGGCATATTTTATTTTTAAGGAAAGTCTATCATATGCGTCTCATATTGTTGAGTTAGGGGTGGAAATCAGTTGGTAGATAGATTTTCCTGGTAGACGGTCTTACCCGCATTATAGCAAAGAAAATGTGCGAAAGCTTTTACACGGTTATTCGCGAGGACCGTTGATTTAGTAACTAACGCCCAAATCTTGTCCGTATTTAGACAGTATCGGCAGGGTCAGAGGTGAGATGTCGGGGCAATTTGTCGTGACGAGTAACACGACTCGTTCGATGACCATTATTGGCCCGATAGACGATTTATGGGAACTGTTTGGATAAGGTTTTGGAAATAATACAGTCGAGGAATTTAATTTCCTACTCATTTCTTACCTTGTCACAGTGACAATCAATATGAAAGCTGCTAGGACTGTCATATTATAGCTACTAATGACAAGGTACGAAATGGGTAGGAAATTAAATTCCTCGACCGTACATGATAGCTAGCGAGTAATGTTAGGGAATTAGTAATAGCATTTGGCTGGAATGATTTTGGGTCCTTTATAATTTTTGTGTTCCGGTTTTTGGTACTATAAACAAGGTTCGATTATAAGTAAGCTGTAACTCTAGAAAGTCACGTGCGCGTTTTCGGGTCTTAGTTAAATTGGGTTTTTTCGCAACTCGAGATCCATTATGTTTTATTTTGCGTGACAGCCAGGTAACCCTATTCCAACCATCAAAGCTCCTCCACGATTGCCGGCCCTTTTTAAATTGTCTAAATTCGCTGTGGATTTGAGTTAGGTAAACAAAAAACTAAAAATGATGCCTTGTTATTCAGATTTTAGGTTTAATCAATTTCGTAACTTGAAACTGCTAAGCTGGGAATTCGCACAGCGTATCAGTAGGTATTGTGATACAGCGATATAATACCGCCTGTTTCTTCCATACAACCGATACCAATGTACTGAATTAAATAACTAAATTTAAAATAGCCATGTGTGTCAACCCAGAAGTTACCAATTATCTTCTAATGTTCATAGTGTACATCATTTTGTGTTAAAGATTTTTGAATTTTAGGAACACCCATTAGCGTGAAATTATAAATCCTTAATTTCAGTCAGGTTTCTAACGACAATTGAGCACTAAGCACGAAATTTCCATGACAATTCGGTTTTGGTGTTAATTTTATAAACTAAAAGAGAAAATATAATATGAAAACGCTGATCAAGCTTAAATTCGCTACTTAATTGGGTGTCACTAAAAATAAAAACGCCCGTTTATTTACTACTACCACAAATCAGTAAAAAATACTTTTTTCCTAACTAATGCGCAAAAATGAACTTTGCGCACGCTTCGCGCGCGGTAATTTCTCTTTCTAAAATACGGGTAAAATAAAACTCGAGTGATTGTCGCCCTCGTTTCACTCGGGCTCCAACTTTCACCCTCGCCGAAAACAAGTTTTCCCGCACTAGTTAGGAAATGTACTATTTTAGTACAGCGGCCTATTTCACCATAATTACAAGTATGACAATTGTAAAATATCATTACTGATGTGACGTCAGCCTCCGTAGGCTACGGCTACCGCTTACTATCGGACGGTCCATGTGGTTGTTTGCCACCAACATAAAATTATTACGAATAACATTATTTTATCGTTTATAAACTACTTTTTATTTTCTGAAACCCGTGACAAGTGTCGCAGTGTTTAGTACAATTTTCATTAAATAAAAATTTGTTCGGTTCGGCATAATATGTCGGAATTTCGCTACAATTGTCGTGTTTTTTGTGACAACTGTAATTTTGCTTCGCAAAAAAGTTGTTGTTTACTGCTGCTTTATTAAAGGTCCTGCAGTAAATTGTAAGTTGGTGGCAAACAAACGCACGGTCCTTCCGATGGCAAACGGTACCTGTAGCCTATAGACGCCCCAAATTGGAAAAACAGTAAATTTACAATTGTAGCACTTGTCAATGTGGTGAAATTGGGGCCAGATAGTGCCTTTTTACGCGCTAGTGCGAGAAGTGGCTCATTTTACGTCAGTTCCAAAACTTCGGAGGGCCATCTGTACTAAAAAATGTCGTACGAGACACGTGCAAAAAGGAAATTACTTTTGTGCTCGTGTTTTAAAAAATCACCACTCGTTTTTCATGTTTTTCGCACTCGTGTCGTAATGTACTATTTTGCATCAGCCTAATAATATCCTTTTCACATTCCATCCTAAGGTCATTGACGTGCATTAAACAATGGATCATCATATATTGTTACCACACTATGGCATTCCTCCTAGGTTACGTCGTATGTCAGGTCGTATCTGCACTGTACTTACGGCTTTTTATATCAAGCTGGTAGATCTGGCACTTAGTCCACTCTCCCCGTGACCTATAGGTCAGACGTGCATCTTTTCTTATATTTAAAATGCGCTGTTATAGCAAAGACAAGGAATAATAAAGACTGTAGTAGTATCCTTGAGGTACAAGCACCCATGTAGTGTGAAATTAAAAAGTTTAATTATCAGGCGTGTTACGACAGGATCAAATCTTTACGAATTAAAACTGTATTGGCGTTTTTACATTGTAATTGCTAAAGCTTAATAAAATTACCTCCATGTTTTTATTTAAATTTTATGATTAATATTTTTTACAAATCTGAAGTTTTTTTTATCTGACGCTGTGTGTCCTTAAAAGTGGGAATACCCATAATTGTAATTTGAAATCGTAATGTCATAGAAAGAAAGTTGACATCCGGGTGTTAGTAAGGGTCACGGTCCATACAAAGTTGAGAAAAATTGTGCGCTGCGAGTTACAGTTTTGTAATTTTAACTAGAGCTAGAGGGTCTCAAAATTGTTGTTTTTAGATGTGGAGGGAAAACCAATTTCCCCCCTGAGCGCGGGGGGAGGGGGGTGAATGTGCATGCGGAAGGGTTGCGTTTAATATTTTTTTACGAATTAATAAGGTGTACTATGCGTTGTTTGGTATCATTTTCGTGTAAAACGGACCTGGAGAATCCATTTTTTATCATAAACATGAGCAATTTCATATAAAATGTAGATTTTTTGGAGTAAAAGTAAAAAAGTTACCGTTTTTATTTTAATTTAAGCGTCATATAAGTATTAAAAAACAAACTTATCCAATTTAAAAAAATAGTGTAAGATAGCATATTTATTGCAGATTTTAAAAATATACACATTTTGTAGTCTTTCATACAAACATTCACTGAAAAAAATTACCTGACGCGTACCTCCAACAAAAACCTCCGCGTAACCTCAAAAAAGAGACTTTTGTGCCAGCAACTGCTCATAGAATATACATATTTTTGTATTTACATATTATTGTTCATATTAAAATTGTAAATATTTATTGATATGAAAGTAAATTGAATATTTTCTGATCTTCTTTTTTTAAATAACCTAAGATTATTAAGAATTTTATTTGTTCAGATTCTATTATTAGATTTTATCGATTATTGTTTACCGCGTGTATATTATATATCTGGTCTTTCTGATCACATGTATGATATATAGTATCTGATTATATGAATCGGAATGGGTAATCATTTTTACAAATGTTATTAGGTAATGATCTCATTACCAAAGACGATAAAGGTAATTTTCACTAACCGGGACTGAACGACTAACCCAGTTCACACACGTTAAAAGTTTATATCATATGGGATTTGACAATCAATTGTTAAACGTTTACTTCATAAATCATCATTATTACCATATCAGCCGAAAGACTTTAACCTTTCTTATGAGGCCCATTCTAAGCGACAACGTTTCAGTACCGTATGTCATCACTCTTTTAAATCTTTGATCAGTGTGTGTTGCCACACTGATCAGATACTTTTGTCTTCAAGAACTGCGGAATATTGGACGAAAAGATGTGTCGTAGCTTCCCAAACGCTGTCCAACCTAGTCGGATTCGATGATTGACATCTTACTCAAAGTTGGACCTACGTAACTGGGTAGTTTGTCCTAGGTATATTATAGTCATCTACACCTTCGAGTTTAGTCTCCGATTGTAACGAGAGTTTTCGTCTTATCCATGTTCATCCTAAGACGAACTCGCTCGAAGGCGCTACTGAGGTCAGCGAGCATCGTACTGAAATCTTCCAAGGTTTCAGCCAAGACCACCGTATCATCAGCGAATCGAAGGCGAGTGAGGTACTCGCCGTTTATGTTGATACTCACCTTCTCCAGTCCAGTCTTAAAGACATCTTCCAGTGCAGCGGTAAGCAGATTAGGGGAGATGACACCTCCTTGCCTGATTCCCCACTGCAGTATAATATGCTTCAAGCTCTGGTCTTGGAGTCGGATTGACATAGTGGCGCTTTCGTACAAACACCTCAACATTTTGACATAGCGGTAGTCTACTTGGTACCGTTAAAGAGACTGTAGTACTGCCCAGACTTTCGATCAAATCGCAGGCCTTGGGGGTTACCATGACGTACTAATGCGATTCAGTTTAGGTTCTGGGAAAGGGGCAGTAATACACGACTCGTATAGCCTTGTCCCTTTCTCTCGACCTACATTAAACCGCATTAGTACGTCATGGACCCCCCCCCCTTATCGTAGTCCACAAACGCTAAACGCTAAACAGAGGGTTATACCTATTCCTCGGTCTTCTGTATAACATTTACGAAACGCCAATTCGAAAACCAGCTTGTTTGGCAGGCTGGAAGTCATCAAGCCTGCGTGCAAGACGATTCGTAATGACTCTTGAAAACATCTTATAAATATGGCTCGGAAGTGAGATGGATCGGTAGTTCTTCAATATGGCGTTGTCACCTTTTTTCAAGAACAGTACCACCACTCTTCTGTTCCTTGCCTAAGGCGTTCTCCCTTCCGGAGTTGAACAACTTCTGAAGGACCATAAGGATTGATTTATCACCTGGCTTCAGATGCTCAGCTATAATTCCGTCTTCCCCAGACGCCCTGTTATTTTTGAGCTATTCAAGAGCCATTCTAATATCACATAGGCTGATGTCCCGGATATCCTCTGTATAGTGCCGGGTCAGTCACTTACTTCATAAGAAATTTATCAATTATCAAATTCCGTGTGAAATAAACGTTTAACCCGGGTTGTTTGGTTAACCCAGGTTGATGCAATTTGCCCTAGCAGACATTATGGAGTATTTTGTTTACGCAAAATCTCTAAATTCCCGCAGTAGAAACGTACTGTCAACAATAAGTCAAAGCAACGTCCCTTTTTTATTCGAGGTACGCGACAGATGCAATTTTTTTACAACTTATTTTTGCATGGAAAGCTCCAAAAAGTATATATTTTTAAAAACTACAATAATTATGCTATCTTGTAGTATTTTTTTTATTTTCATATATTTATTTGGTAATACTTATATAACGCAACAATCAAAATAAAAACGGTGATTATTTTACCTTTATACCAATAATTATTTTTTTATATATGGAAATCCTCATGTTTATTATCAAAAATTAATTCCCCGTGTCTGTTTCATATGAAAATGATAGCAAACAATGAATAGTAGGCCTAAATATTAGACGAAAAAAATTTAAACATAACCCTTCCGTTTGCACATTCACCCCCCTCCCCCCTCGTTCAGGGGGGGAATTGGTTTTCCCTCCACATCTAAAATTTTTTATTTTTACTCCCTCTAGCTCTGGTAAAAATTACAAAACTGTAACTCGCAGCGCACAATTTTTTCCATTTGGACCTCTACTATGTCGAAAATTGGAACTAAACATGTCGATTGTTACCCTAATAAATACATACTCGTAGTTAAAAATACATAATTGATGCCCTCACTGGGATTCAATCACGGCATCTCCAGCTTCGTCGAAACCAACCATTGAGACCGTCATCATTCTATTCGTGTTCCACACCGACAAGATTTTAAAAAAGCCATGTCAAGATAAACATCGTTCAATATTTTTTCATGTATTATGCTAGGGAAAAACGATCTCGGCTGCAACTAGACCATGTAGAAAAGTCCTATGAAAAATCATTTCTGCGCATGTGTGGAAAAGTGTCAGCTTCTGTGCATAAGTTTACCCTTAAAAAGACATTATGAGCATATACATCGTAAAAGAAGTTATACATAGAGTTCGTCACCAGTGATGAAAAAATAGAATCATAATAATTATATTGTGCTAAAGTTATTATAATTTCCTTTATTTAATCTTTCTCTTAGGTTAGGTAATTTATAATGCCCCCTGACCCTGAAGAAGGCGAGAGGCTGACGCGGGCTGCTGCGGAGCGCCTGCGCCAACAATGGAGTGACACTTTGGAAAATAGCCGCTATGGCGTGAGAACCATAGGGGCTATTCTTCCAAAGCTCAATGAATGGATGGATAGGAAGAAAGGAGCCCTAACATTCAGACTCACACAAATAACGTCTGAACACGGGTGCTTCGGACACTATCTAAAAATGATCGGGAGGGAGCCTGGCCCCAAATGCCTGGAGTGTGGAGCGGCGGATGACACGGCCCAGCACACGCTGGAAGTGATCATCATCATCATCTGGGATGTGCAGAGAGCGGCTCTCGTAGCCGTGACAGGTGTAGTGGATCTCTCGCTGAACACCATCGTGGCATCGATGCTGAGCAGTGAGAGAAACTGGGCAGCGGTGGCCTCCTTTTGTGAACAAGTCATGTCACAAAAGGAGGCGGCGGAGAGGGCGCGCGAAGCAGCTGCTGACGCCTTTTCGACGCAGGCGGCAGGGTCGAAGGTGGAGAGCATTCGTCCGCATCGACCCCTAGTGTGGCCAGCGGGTACGGGACCCGCATTGCATGGCCCCACTACTTTGTCGGAGGGGAAAGGTCAAGCGTTCTGACCTCCCCCTCCCTTGTGCGGGTGTTCCGGTCCTAACCGGGACCGCCGGAGGGTGTCATGGTGTAATGCTCTGCGACCCCATGGCATCCTCGTTAACGGCCTCGAGGATTGAACGCCGGAGTGGAATTAGTGGGTAGGGCATCTCCCCCCCTTCTCGCTATGAGAAGGGCCCGGGAATGCGAGCCCCACACCCCCCCCCATATTCCCGTATCTTGGGGGGACGGTGCGTAAAGGCATTACCACTCCGTCAAAAAAAAAAAGGTAATTTATAATATGGTTGTAAAAATAAAATACAATGAAACATACAAAACAATCTGCATCTGAACCTTGATCCAACCACCTAGCGAGAGCCTCTTGAGGTGTTGATCGAGACTCTTCGCTATGAGACTGTTCGCAGAATCAACTATCGGTACAATGATCGCCGAATCAACCTTCCACATGTCGGTTACCTTGTGAGCCAAGTCAAGGTACTTACTGGCTCTGTCATTCTCGGCCTTCACGAGGTTCTCGTCATGGGGGATGGTGAAGTCGATGAGCATTGCCCGGCGTTGCGGTTGATCTATCAGCACGATATCAGGCTTATTGGCTACAATAGTCCTGTCCGTGATGATAGATCGAGCCCAATAGAGCGTGGCACGACCATTTTCGAGAACTGCCGCAGGTATGTACTTATAGTAAGGCACTTCGAAGCCCACAAGACCGTATTGAAGAGCAAGCTGCTGGTGTATAATCCTGGCTACGAGGTTGCTGTGCAAGTACTCAGTGTTAACAATCTAAGAAAAACCGGAAATAATATGCCTGAGTGACTCACCGGGACGGCGGCATGCCCGACAAATGTCGACCGTACCTTATTATAATTATTATTGTTTGTTTTTTATTAGGGAATATTTTTCATCGGCAAAGCATAAGCGGTAGCAAAGCCCGTGCCATGCTGTGAAATCTTCAATGCTCTGAGAGCTAAGATTCTAGACATTGACTCAGTACCTACCAAGATTGACAGTCGTTATTTGTCAATGGTTTGTGGGCATAGGTATTTATTGCAATTAACGATTATTGATGAACATATTGATGATATGATACCATTTATTGACAATGATAATTGCGGAGAGAATGACGTCCAAAATAGTTGAGATGTGAACATTAGATACTGATTAAGTATTATTATGATAAGTTAAATGCTAAAACTGAAATTAAAATTGCAAGTTATTGCTCCAAGTTGTCAGATGCAACTATGGGTAGGTAATAGTGGTAATAGGTCAATTATCTGCATCTCGTTCTTGCATATAAATTAGTTTCAAAACTTGAATTATTTCAATCGTGCTTCTTAATTATATTTATATTAGATGTGTAATGTGTATAGGTTAACAATTAGTCTGGTAATCTATTTAAAATCTTATGTAAAATATGTTTATTATTTCTTGTCCCATCTTTGTTTAATTTATGGTCCCATACAGAAATCTACATATATTTCATCCATCCATCCATCAACAGCCTATGATAGTCCACTGCTGGACGTAGGCTTCTTCTATTAACTATGTGCGTATAAACGCATTTGCAGGAAAATACCCATAATCGCCACGGGCAAGCGGATATATATTTAGGTACTTTAATTTCACTCATCTCACTCATCAGCCTATGATAGTCCACTGCTGGACGTAAGCCTCACCTATTAACTATGCGTATAGACGCATTAGGAGGTAAATGCCCATAATCGCCACGCTGGGCATGCGGATTGGCGATCGCAGTAATGTGTCCACTATGATGACGCTGCTGCCCATCATCAATCTTTTATCAAATAGTGGTCAGTGACACTGCAATCCCTTAGTCGACTCCCGCAGGAGGAGTTGGGGTGGTGACAATTGTATTCTTACTGCCGTCACCACACGGCTTGTACTTGAATTTAAATATCTTCAATTGTGATAATTCTCTCAGGTTCACGGACAGACAATGAATGATTACACTAATGAAAAACTTACTTGGCGTCATTTATCACCCGAATTAGATTTACACATGGTATAACTACACACCATATTATTAGAAGTATTTATGCATGACTAAAGTTCTCACGGATTGGTGGCCTATTTCGGATGAAAGAGCCCCTGGGCGTCCGTTGGCTCGCTGGATCGACGACATTCGTAAGATTGCGGGACACTTCTGGGTTCGATTGGCTCAGGACCGAGATGAGTGGCGTACTAGAAGAGAGGCCTATGCTCAGCAGTGGGCGATAAATGTCTGAAATGATGATGATGATGATTACGAGTATGCATAAAAGCCAACCATCTAAAAAGCCATAAAGCTTAAGTTTTTTGGCAGGAAATAAACAACAATATCATATTTTACGCTCATTATTCTCATAATTACCGCAGTCTTGAACTTTACTTTGTTTGACAGGTCTGCGGCTCTTGTTCATATTTCTCGTTTGACTGTGATGTCATTGTTAATCAAGTTTTACATTGTTTAGATTGCATAGGCTGTCTGTCAAAATTATAAAGTATGACTTAAATTAAATTTAGATGCAATTCGGATGGATCGAAAGTAAGACCGCGTTAATACCGCGGCCGCAGCTCATAGTAACCACACGAGGCCTGCTAAAGGTGCATTCAGATCAAACGAGCATTCTCTATTCTAACCCCCTACTCTACGAAATTCGATCGTTACACAAAACGTGATTCGTTGATTTCCTAGAGTGGGGGATAGAATAGCGAATTCTCGTTTGGTCTGAATCTGATGTACTATTGACAAAATTGAATCCTGGCCCAGAAAAGGAGCTTGTTATAGTAGCATTGAACGTCAAATTGTACGACAGATGCTGCAATTTCGCTTTCAATGTTACTATGACCATTAGCTCCTATTTAATTGTGGATCAGGAATCAGGATTCAATTCGTGGTTAAACGTACTATGATATAATGGTACATTGTGTATTAAGGGCGGTAAATAAGAAATTGTGAACGAGTGTGAAAGTAAAGCCCATGCCGAAGGCGCGAGCTTTACTTCACACGAGTTCATAATTCTTGTATTCAATGTTTTTCATCACACCTGTGAGACAAAAAAAAGTAAATAAAACAATAATCATATTTTCACAAAACTACTCTAAAATGATCGATAATATCATTTCTCAAAATCACGGACGACTTTTTATCATTTTTATAACAGAAATCTCGGCGCGGCGTCGGCTGCGGGCGTCGCGCTAGTGCGACGTAATGTTGTATGAAAATCCTTGATAGCCCTAGGGCGTAATGATGCATCTACGGCGCGCATCGCCGCAGCGCATTGGCCCACTTACAGAACAGGTGTGATGAAAATTGTATTAATGGCATGGTATTATGACAGAAATAAGTATGTAATAAAATTTACATTAGTAGCTTTGAGATCTAATTATCTAAGCCTTTTTATGGCAAAATAGCTAATATTAAAATAACATGATACTGACAAACACATAAATAGGTGATGTACTGTGGGAAAAATGCGAACCATCTGACTTAGCTCATCATTCATGTATATGTGCCCGTCATCAAAATGAATGGTGACACTTCGATCCCTTAGTCGACTCTTACGACATCCACGTAAAGAGTTCTTTAAGGGCGGTGAGTGCAGAGCCTGCATGGAAACAACAAAAGATATTCTTTTAGAATGTAAACAGGTAGAAGTATACAGGAGTAGCTACTTTGGGACTCTAAACACTATTACAGGGAGGCATTTAGCAACCGGAAACAGATGCTGAGTTTTGTTGAAGAGCTTGGATGGTTGGATTAGGGCTCGTTATCACGCAAACAATTCACGCTTCACGAGGTGTTGGTGTCCAAGCTTCTTAGCAGAAAAGCCAAGCTTCGTATTTACAAGACCTTCATCCGCCCCATCTTAATGTATGGATGTGAAGCATGGACTCTAACTTTAAAGGAGGAGTAGAGACTCTTGGTAACAGAGCGTAAGGTGTTCAGGAAAATCCTGAGGCGGTGCAAAAACCAGACGGTAGTTGGAGGATCCTGAAAAATCCAAGAACTTGTGGCCGAACCGAACATTATTGGGGAGACCAAAGCCCACCGTCTCCGTTGGCTTGGCCATGTTGAGAGAACGGAGGAGGATCGTAATGTCAAGAAAGCAAACTTGGGTCGTCCGACGGGCCGTTGTCCTGTCGGCCGCCCCAAGTATCGTTGGAAAGATCTGGTCGAGGCGGACCTGCGCGAGCTGGGTGCTGGTGAAGACTGGCATGAAACTGCTCAAGACCGAGTGAAATTGCGTGCTCTTGTGTCGGAGGCCAAGACTCATTTTAGGTCGCTGCGCCCATCTAGTAAGTAGTAAGTAAGTATCACGCAAAAGAGGCACGATGGATGTTGAGTTGCGGAAAGGGCGGGTCCTTTTGTTGACCTTTTGACAGCCACAGTCGGCTATAAGGGACACTGGAAAGTTTTACCACGGACGCCAACGACGGCTGCGACGGCTAACAGCCGTCGACGTCGTCGATACAATAGCGACTTACGCGGTAAATCGGAAAGATCAATTTCACGCAAGTAATCGTGAATGCGTGGCGTCTAGAGCTCGGCATATTCCTTCGTCGTCTGGCGGTCAAAAGGTTAAACTAAACTTGGGGTGATGACGATAGTATACTTAATGCCTTAGGTAATGGTACCATACCTAAGTCACAAAATACCAACTGGTTTTCAACCATCCTTATTGAAAATAGCTTATTCTTTATCTTCCTCGTAAACTTTAAATCAATCACTCGACCGTGACCCGCAGCCGGATGGGCAGCAAAGGTGAGCATCGACGTTTGTTACTTTCAAGTTTTTTACCTGTTTAGCGTTTATGGCGGCTTAACAATAAATTAATAGGTATATTCGGAGACAATGTTACACATCTTAGATATTATGATGTCTATAGTAGGGGTCTAAGGGTCTAACTACTATTAAAAGATCCATGCAGTTTGGGTATTTAATGATGATGAGTTTAAAAACATGTCGATAGTGGGCATAATTATAGTAACATATTTTGCCTAATTCGTACCACTTAAGAGAAAGTGCTCAATATCTGGATATATGAATAAGAAATGAATATGTGTATTATATCAAATGAATCTTTATTTATTTACTAATCGATTAAAATAACAAATTAATTGTGAACTTCAATATATTCTGAGATAAATACAATTTCAAAAAAGTGGAAGAAGTACGACTTAAGACTATGTGTTCCAAAATCGTACCTCTGTAATCTGTATTCCTATATCGTACCGTACGCGTAACTAGGTATCAAATTTGAGATTATATAATTATTTATAGTCTCGTAATCATAGCCAATGATATTCATTAATATAATTAATATTTATTTAGCCACTAATCTTATTATATTGAGATACTAGAGTCAACATTATTTTCTTCCTTAATTTGTGTCCCTATTAAACGTGACGCAGTGGTAATTTTTGTATGAGATGATATGTTTTCAATTTCTGATGTATGGATTCAAATTTAGCGTAAATACAAGTGCACCGGTTTTTTTATCTGAGTCGAAACATTAACTTAAAGCGTGACAGAGTGGTATGAAACAAGACAATGAAAATAATTTTGATCCAGTACGCACAAGTGATTGCCCGTCCAGTACGATTACTACCCTAAAGTATGGTACCAACCTGATTACAAAGCATTGAGTTTGCATAGCTTATACACAATACCTTAAAAAAAGTTAGACTACCGTTCTCTTCTTTTGCCGTGTGGTGACGGCAGTGTGAATACATTTGTCACCACCTCAACTCCTCCTTCGGGTGTCGTAAGAGTCGACTAAGGGATTAAAGTGTCACTGACCATTCTTGATTGATGATGGGCAGCAGCGTCATCATAGTGGACACATTACTGTGATCTCCAATCCGCTTGCCCAGCGTGGCGATTATGGGCATTTGCCTCGTAATGCGTACGTCCAGCAGTGGACTAACATAGCCTATTAGGCTGATGATACATGTTCAGATATTATTGACCTCCGTGGCCGTACCATTATATCTGATGGTGACTGTGTAACCAATTGACGCAAAACAAAATCATTGCTATAAAATATGAAATTAGATTCGCCTATAACAAGTTGGTGTAATAATACTCTCATAATATTACTCGTGAAGGCTTTATTTTATTATTGTTATACCATCTCAAGATCGGTCAGAGTTCAAATTGCAGAATAGTTCGGTAATTTTCACACATGCATTTATTGCAATTGCTATACATTTGCGCGTCTGCTATTATTTGCGCATATATTTTACATCTCTCATTTTAGGGTATCGTACAAAAAACTTTTCAAGCGAAATAATATGCATTTTTGGAAAGAAAACAAAACGCCTTCATACTAAACTTCTTGGCCAGCTTTGTATATACAGTGTGTGTCTATGACCCGGGCTTTTACGAAAATGGATAATAATACGCATTACTAGCAATCGTTTTCAAGTATTAACATTAATAATTTTGACAAATAATTAAATCGACCGTACAATTAATTTTATTTCCTCCGAACGATCAATGTAACGCGTGTACTGCTTAATTGTCAAACGTTGTGAGTGGCTGCGATCTGTCATTGTGAAGTGCAAATTGACGATCCATTTTGAAGAACATTGCTTCTCAATTCACTTTTCTTAGAGAGTGAATTACTTTTAAAATTAGCATTTTTAATCGAATAATGTTCATGGTTTGGCTAGAAATCTGCATCGCATTCCTCGGTTTCGATAAAAGCCAGTATTATAATGAAACGGTGTAATGGTACGGAACCCACGGAATAATAGTCCGACTCGCCGAGGCCGATTATTTATAGAGAAGTGTCGAAATGGTGACATTGACAATAATTTTACGTGACAGTGGCAAGAGCTTGCTAACGTGGATTGTCGATACGATAATTTCTGGGTTATATTACTTTCATGTCATTATAAGAAAAACCGGCCAAGAACATGGGCCATGTTCAATTAAGGGCTTCGTAGTTATTCGAAAACGTTTCTTTTAAAGGTTTCTATTCTATAATCATGATTTATGAAATAGGAGGGGGGGATACATTAGACGACCATAGCGAAACTTTAGGGGCTCCTAGTTTCCGACAGAACAGTGCTATTATTAGTATACATTTGAGTACCTACTTAGATTGAAAGTTTGATGGGCCATTGAATGGATTGAGCTCCATAACCCGAAAGTCTTCTCAACCGAGTGTATACATCATAGCCGAACAGTACGTGAAGCTATTAAAATTAAGAAACATCGGAATTTTAATCAAAATGAGGGGCCAGGAATCTCGTCCGCGTGGAATCCCCTGATTTACAAATGTAAGCGTGATGAAACATCATTTTAAAACCATTGGATGTTGTGAGTGTTGTGTGTAGGACTAGTGATAACCCTAGCCTAGAAGTGAATAATCAAGATCAAGTGCGGGTAGTTCGAAAAACCCGCCCAACTCGAAGGTGTTGATGACTTGATACATTCTCTCGCCAGTCTGCCTGCGACCACGGGTGTAAAGTCATGCCCAAAACGTCAGGATATAATTAAACGTAAGTTTACGCGATAACGACCCGTTTGTCTTTAAAATATGGGCCATAATGAAATGTGACAACAGTGTACAGCGAAACAAAATATGTAAAGAATAAATCCCCGTAAAATGTTAAAGAAATCCGTCGCTATTAAATAGGAACTTAATAGTAGCATCACTTTCGAACACGCCTCAGCGCAGCAACTAAAAACAATGCATTAAAATAAATTAGTTTTAAATTGTGGGATCCGAAATAACTATTATCTAATGCAGGCATACCAAGCTAATGGCTTTCTGAATACCTATCAATTGACAAGGACTTAGGGTCACGATTTCGGACTGAAAATCTAAACTCATCATGAATACGAATAGTAACTCGTATCATTAGTCATGGCCTTAAGATCTTCTTCGATATACATAGATCACAACCCTTAGATATCGCGTAGATTTCTTAATAATGGTTAACGAGAATGTGAGTAACCTGTTAATTGTACATTATTAATGTCAATTAACAGGTTGTCAGCCTCCGTAGCCTAGTTGGTAGTGACCCTGCCTACGAAGCTGAAGGTTCCGGGTTCGAATCCCAGCGAGGGCATTATTTGTGTAGTTATTTATCAGAAATATTTGTTTCTTGGTCATGGCTGTCTATGTATTTTCATCACACTTGCTGTCTAAGCGCGCCATGGCTTGCGCGCATAGCAGGAGTAATAGAAAAGTGAAATTCCCTAGGGAGTAATAGAAATGTCAGTACGTCATTTAATAATATTATGTCTTAAAACTATTTTTTTTTGTCGGCAAGTGTGATGAAAAACATTGTATGCATCACGGTCGGTAAGCGGAATACTAACTCAAGTCATAAAAGTAACACTCTCGTTAGTAATTCCGTGCTTACCTCCCTTGATGCCCAATGTACTATTAAGTATCTATATGTCTCTATCTATGATACATATCGTCGTCTGGTACCCACATCACAAGTCTTAATTGAGCTTACCATGGGACAAGGTCGATTTGTGTAAGATGTCCAAGATATTTAATTATTAATAAAATGAGATTGATTTCATTGGGTATTTGCCAAGTATATGTATTGTTACTAAAATATACATAAAATATATTATGTGTCGGAATTTGTGGGTGAATTACTCGGAATATATGTATAAGTACGTACTACACTGATGAAATTTCATAAAACATAATATATTTGTATGAGTCGCTACAAAATTATGACATTACTGTTTATTATTACGTACTGTATATATATGTACTTCGTACTGTTAAATAATAAGCGCTATTATGTAAGTGTACTTATCACTGTTGAATTATGTATTTCCTTTAGTCAATACATTTTCTAACATAATATTTATTTATATTAGATATCTACATAATGTATTATTATAACAAATATAACAAAACGAATATTTTTTACGTACAAACCACAAAACATTTAGGACTGGTACGAAAGGCGAACGTGACTTATCTCTACATGCTATATCCAGCGGACGAGCTCTGTGCCGATACGATAATCACCTGATTTGAGAAACAACGTGTAAAGCCTTGGCCATGTTTAGCCATCCATTCCAATGTGTGTAGCGTATGTCTGAAGTACTGCGAGGTAATGGATGATAGTGATATATTGTAATGAAGTATCTAATATCGTGTAATTTAAAATGTACAGTGCTTTAGTTTATACTGTCATACTGTATATTTTTTGTTTGAATAAATAATAATAATAATAATTGTTCCAAGTCAAATGTCGGAATAATCAAAATACTGTTATTAGACCACGATACGTTCTCAAACACTAGGCCATAAATACCATCGATTTATACCATTCGTCAGTAAACAACAAAAAATTTAAACAAACCTAAAACCTTGTTGTAAAATCACGCAATTTTAGAACACAATCTTGGTTTTATACGGCGTTTTCACAAACCGTTGTTGAAATCACCTTGTTATTCAATTTGGTCAACTTTAGGCTTATTCGACTCAGAATCAGCTCGAGCTCATTTGATTTTGTTAGGAGAAAAAATGTCTCATAATTTTCATACAGTTTTCATTCCTTCCATTACGCTACCGCCTTTGAACATCGATGAAAAAATTGTATCGTAATGGAAAAAATATTTTGGGACATTTTATATCTCCTATTAGAATCGAAAGAGCTTGTGATCCTGAGTAGAACAAGCCCAAATTTGTCCGAATTAAATAACAAGTTGATTTCAGCAATGGTTTGTGAAAACGCTCTATTACCAACTTAAAACCTTCAAACGAGTTTACATACATTGAGTTAAAATTATTGATATTTATTTAGTATTCACGTAAAAATATATCTGCGAATGTGTTACACGATGTGTCAAAAACGTCAACTTCTATTGAAAGTCAGCCATATTTGTTTAATTTTTTTTGGATTCTACTGACGAATGGTTTTGGTGGGGTCTATATCGAATCGCGTAAAAATATTGTTTCGAATATTTTTTCGCATAAGAATTATAATTATAATATAGTTTATTATAATTTAAAAATCGACTTACGAATATTCGGAAAACCGTACTTTAGGACTTCTATTTATGTATGCAATAAAATAATTCGGCGAAACTATTATTATGCCATTCAACAATATGCCAAATGTTTCGACCAAAACATTTTCTGCACAATGAACATTATGCGAAGAGACGGGCACCCAGGTTGATGATTGATGATGTACTTATAGTAAATATTAAGTTTTTTTTACTATTACGCCTTAAACAAAACCAAAGACAAATCAAGCTATTTTGGTTTAGCGAAATCCTGATAAAGAATTAAAAAAATATATAACATAGGTACAATGCTCCTTTTTTTTTGAAGTCGTATGAAAATCACCGGAACGTTCTGTATTATGCGGTTATCTTAGAAATGATTTGCAAAAGTTTCGTTTGTACTCAAAACTTATAGCTAAACTGTAGGCGCTAAAATAAACCGGTACTTCTTCTGATCTCTCATATTATCTTCAGTTGTAATATGAATTAATGTAACTGCCAAAATGAAGAAATTGAGTTATGTATACACGTCGACTGCAAATTTCTTGCGATATAAAAAATATTGATATCTAAATATAAAATTTTGATATCTAAATAAAAAATATTGATATCTGGAACAAATGTCGAGTAGGTACGTGGTGAATATCTGAGCGTTTTAACCGCCTAATTTTGGTGCTACTTTGTCATTTGAAAGAGGCATGGTACCTAATATACATGACGAAATATTACATTGAGACGTTTAGAAACTTCGGCAAAAATTATTCCACCAAAATTAGGCGGTTGAAACGCTCATTCGAATAAGAAATTTGGATTTTATTAAGTTTCGAGTTTTTTAAATGTATTTAAAGGTCTACGAATATTTTTTTATTCTATTTATTGAGTATTCAATATGTAACCGGCTTATTCGCCATAACATTACTCAAGATTAGCTGCGCTACTTGACCTAATATCTTTCTTATCAATCGTTAACGTGTGAAATGATTTCTTCAAAATACAGTATTGTTTTAGTGTAACTAAAAATGTGATATGAATTACTTAGAAGCGATTTATTGTTATCATTGTTTAAATAATACAAACCCATAAAAATCTAAATAGTATCTGCCCATATTATGTTTTTATTTCTGAGTCCAAAAATCGTTCTTACGTTTTCTTTGTTTTGGTAAGTCCTACCATGCATGCATCAGCCTATGATAGTCCACTGCAGGACGTAGGCCTCTCCTATTAACTATGCTATACGCATTAGGAGGTAAATGCCCATAATCGTTACGCTGAGCAAGCGGATTGGCGATCGCAGTAATGTGTCCACTGTGATGACGCTGCTGCCCGTCATCAATCTTTTATCAAATAATGGTCAGTGACACTTCAATCCCTTAATCGACTCTTACGACACCCGCAGGAGGAGTTGGGGTGGTGACAAATGTATTCTTACTGCCGTCACCACGCGGCCAAGTCCTACCATATAGGTTTTTTATAAAAATATTTTAGGTGGTACTTTAATATAGTACAAGTTTTAAGCTAAGCTATTGGTCAATCGTTTAATTTAAATTGGAGTATTTATTTACAATATCTGGTTCTCAAAATTACCAGTTGAAATGGGTCATTTAAGGTTATTTAGAACTAAAGCATCAATGTAACATTGTGTATGAACCTTTTTAACCATGGGGCCCTAGCTCTGACTCGAGATATCAATTCCGCGATCCCATTATCAGTTGAGCAACTCATAACAACATATTTTAATGAAGCTTCTAGGAAATTAGACCTTTCTGTAGTCTAATTAAAGTTTACTATCATTGTTTTGCTATCTTTGGTAAGTCCTAATCGTCAGCAAACTATCAGTTGGGTTTCTTATGATCGTATGTATATAAAACTCTTCATAAGTGCTTTTAGATACATTCACGTGCTTTTAAATATTCAGTGGGTTTATTTATAGTATCAAAAATGTTACGGAACGTATTATTATTAACTTTTTTAACTAAACTTGTGTTGTGCGAGCAGTCCAGTTTAGCATTCATAATAGACAATTCAGGGTCTTCAGTGAACGATATGTTTCAAGTGAAATCCTACGCTAAGGATATTTTGGATATGATTTTAAATGAATTGCCGATTGACGATATATTGGTAGTTACGTTCAATGAACCAGGTAAGTTATAATCAAATTTACAGGTATCTAGTAAATAAGATTTAAGATAGGAGAATAGACAGATTTTTACAGGAACCGTGGTCTTTACTGTAGATGTAGGCTCCAAAGTAGATGTTTCAGTTTCGGTCCCTGCATTTAGTGTGAATTAAAAAAAAAACTATTTAGTAAAGTAGGTTGATAATTGTGACTTGGGTGTTAGTTTTTTAGAAAAAAATATTTAATTGAGAGGCCTAAAGAAACAACATTTTTTTTTTTAAATTGAAGTTCTCAATTAAAATGTGTGTGATATCTACTTAAGTAGGAATCGCAATTTAGCGTATTTTACCTTGATGTCACTATGCCTAATGCTTGATCCGATCTTATACTTACCTTAAAAAAGGAATAATACAATTTTAGTTAAGACAAGGCTGATGCCATAAAAACTAACCATATTCTTTTTAAAGGTTAATGCTCTGTATTTTTATATACATTTTTAGATCAATTATCTTATGTAAGTA
>JALPQI010005906.1:0-57577 GCA_025490895.1 Thaumatotibia leucotreta | reverse complement strand
ATTTTAATGTAAAGTATCATGTGTTAAAATATCTGCAACTAATAAATTAGGACCTTATATACAAAACAAAAAAAACATGTAATAAAATAATTCAAATATTTAATAAGTACGCTGTGCCGTAGATATTAGGAATACATTTTTTTAAATAAATATCTTGAGACATCTTACGCAAATGGACCTAGTCCCACGGTGTTTTAATTATAAGTCTCCCTCTCTCGACAAAAAATGGCTGTGCCCTACAGGACAGGGTTATAATATCTCTGTAACTTACTGTGTAACACCTTGTAAACCACATTATAAGTGCAATAAAGACTGTGTATAGAGTATCCCGTCTCTGTGACTCCAACAAAGCACAATCACATCAAGTGAGAGAGGTAGATAATGGCAATGGAAATCTACAATTTTCGACTTTTACGGAAATCTCTCTCGCCCGGGTCGCGTTTTATAGTTACATTTTACAATTTAGCTATTTGCCTCTTCAACGCACGCACGTATTGCCTAGAAAGAGAGGTAAACAGCAAAATTGTAAATTGTAACTTTTCATCACAATTTTCATACACTTGCTGCCTAAGCGCGCCATTGTTTGCGCGCGCCATTGTTTGCGCGCGCAGCGGGAGTAATAGAAAAGTGAAATTCCGAGGGAGTAATAGAAATATCAGTACGTCATTTAATAATGTTATTTCTAAAAACTTATTTTTTTGTCGGCAAGTGTGATGAAAAACATTATATGCATCACGGTCGGTAAGCGAAATACTAACTCGAGTCATAAAAGCCCTCCGCCTAACGGCGTCGGGCTTCTAACACTCTCGTTAGTAATTTCGTACTTACCTCCCTTGATGCACAATGTACTATTATAAAACGCGACCCTGGTAAGTTTTCGTTATTATCTTATTCAATTTTATCATCAGTCTTGTGTATTTTAAAACTTCAAGCGCGTAAAGCGCTTAAGGGTACCACCTCAAGTGGGGACCACGTGACGTTGAGTCACGTTGATAACGCTCGCGCTCTTTGTTAAATCAAATGCGTACTGCGTAGATGCGCGCGTCGCGGGTTTCCCCCGGGTGTGGCTAGAGCGATAGTGGTGTTGCCATATCAAAAACGATAATATTATCGTTATTTTAATAGGTTCTTATTACAAAAAAAATTACATAGTTAAGGCCTTAATCAAAACAAAAATCAGGATTGCCTCAATTGTGTTACTTACAAAAGTTTGTTATAAACTATGTGTACATTGTTGATTGCTCATAGAAAAGTTGAATTTGTCGCCCTTTTTCAGTTTCAAAAGTTGTTACACATAATTTAACTTTGTAACACAAAAACTATGACTATAAGTATGTATTTTTTTGCAATCGACCTTTATTTTTTCGCACTTGTTTCGTAATCTCCTATTCTGCGAAAACAAAACAGGTATAAACTGCAAAGTAATTGCGTAGGTACTTTTTTATAATAATCAACCAACACTGGTCAGTAAGACTATAAGCACAGTGTAATTAATTATATATTTTTTTATTGAATTATCTCAGTTGTACGATTATCAAGCCCAATACGAATGTATAATTATTTTATAACCTGCTTACTCGTATTCTACAGCTGACAGGGAGCCATTCTTAAAATTATAATGGGCCGAATTAGAAGGGTGCGGACAAAAGTTGTGGAAGGGTCATTGCGCTTCTGCAAATCGAGTTCTGATTCTGACGGCAGCCCACGGGCACAATTGGCTATGTAAAGTTTACTGAAGGTATGAATATTATATTTTTCCCTGATAAATACGGCTCTCTTATTTTTACGTCTTTTATTTAAGTGAGTGAGATGACATTTGTGCAGTTTTATGGATGAACAGAGCATAATGCTTTCGTCCGCAACAAGTATAAAGAAATAGAAAAAATAAAAGAATGAATGACACGAGTGACATTGACAGTTTTTTTTCTATTTCATTATACCGATTGCGGACATTTATGCAGTTTAATGGAGCCTAATACGTTCAGGCTTCATAAAACTGCACAAATGTCACCTCACTATTTAAAAAAGATTATTAAAATTTTATAAGAAATAAAAATAAAAGAGCCGCATTTTCTTGAACCTTGACGGCTATCAGGAAAAATATAATATTCATACCATCGGAAAACTTTACATAGCCAATTATTACACGCTACTACGAGCCCCGATGCAGTGGAGTTCGTCTAGTTCGAAACAATTTTTACAAATTTTTGAATATTTTAAAAATGATCACATTATGCTAATGATAAATTGTATGAACGTTAGTCATGATTAATGTACTATATTTCAAGAGACACAACAATCTGAAGTACGCTTTTGTTGTTTAATAAATCGATTTTAACAAACCAGTGTCTAAATCATATATTCGTTCACCACCGTAATTCCGCGCTTATAAGCTTGACGCAAAATTCGCAGTGCATCAGGTGTACCATGTCGTCTTTAATATTAATGGCGTTCTTTACATTCATTGATTATTTACAAAATTAAAAATTGTGGAAAAAAATTAAAAAAATACCTCTCGTAAAATAGTTTTTTTTTTATTCTGATTTATTAAGTCCAAATATTTTATACTCAAATAAACTATTTTAGTACTACTATTGAATAGTGAAGGTTTTGTCTCTTAACCTTTTCCCCCGGATGAACGGGATGGGATAATCTCGAAAAACTGTCTAACTGGACGAGAACATAATATATGCATCGGGGCTCGTAAGGTCCGACTCCGACCGAGACCCATATTTTAGTCTCAGTCGAGACCGAGATTAAATTTAAATCTCTGCCGAGACCGAGACTAATAAAGAATACAAAACTTATTTAATTACATAAAAAAATGCCTAGCCCAATACTTATGTAAGTCAAACGTAAAACTAAAATCTGTAATTTTTTTGATATTTTTTATTTTTAACCGATTGCATGGGGGTCGGTATAGTTTGTGGTCATTTTCACAGAACTATAGGTAATTTTATCAAACCATTAGTTATAGGTGTATTTTTTCAAAGAAGTAGTACTTTTGAGCATGCTAATGCAGACCGATCTTTAAAATACATAGCGTCAGTGCAAACGGAAAGGTACCTATGAACAGAACATTTAACAGTTCAGACACATATATTATGAACAATATTGGTGTAATTGTTTTAACATTGTGTGCAAGAATTTTCTTGATTTAACATAATCATAACATCTAAACGACGCTGTTCTATTATTTCATTGGATTCTAAAACGGATTAAAATACTGGGTGAAATGAGAATGTTTGCACAATTTTCTGAATGACCAACAATTCTTAGGTACTTAATTTTATGCAAAATAATGAGGGTTTCTGATTCTTTTTCTACCGTCATAGGGTAGTGAGATGGTAGCACTGTGGCGTAAAGTCGAACGAACTATCATAAAAAATCCAAAAAAAATGTTCGAGTAGGTAGTAGTAAAGTGTTTTTTTTTTCATTTTGCTGTTATCCAGTGTGGGGTATCGTTGAATAGGTCTTTTAAAAGAATAAGGGATCCCAAAAGAACATTTTTATCTAAAGTCATTATTTTCGAGGTCCAGAAGAAAAAAAAATGTGTTCCTCCTCTAACTTTAGATCCTTAGGTCCAAAAAATATGAAAAAAAATCATGAACACTTTAAAATAAAACTAATTCGAATATAATCGGCCCAGCCGTTTTAGATAACTACCCTACACTGAGCATGTCCCGACATGCTTTTGGTTTTTATTTATCCCATTTCTCACTAGACTTTCTCCAACAGGCCACAGCTTCGGCGCCCATCACGACGACAACTTCCCCAACCAGCAGTGCCGCGGATTCCTCATGGGAGCCCAGTCTTCGGCGGCTGATAGCCCATCGCATTACGAGTTCTCTTTGTGCAGCAAGCGGCTTATTGCTGCTACTTTAGATACCGTCAGCCACTGTTTGTATGAAGAGAAGCGAGCTTATTGCGGGAATGGTCAGTTCATTACCCTCTTTATAATTTACTATTACTTACCTGCGTTAGCAGCAACACAGCCTCTATGAGTTCTCTTTGTGCAGCAAGCTGCTTATTGCTCATACTTTAGTAACCGTCAGCCACTGTTTGTATGAAGAGAAGCGAGCTTATTGCGGGAATGGTCAGTTTATTACCTACTTTATAATTTACTATTACTTAGTAAGCAGCAACACACAGCCTCTATGAGTTCTCTTTGTGCAGCAAGCTGCTTATTGCTGATACTTTAGTAACCGTGAGCGACGGTGACAACTTGCCCAACTAGCAATGTGGATTCCTCATGGGAGCGCAGTCTTCGGCGGCTGATAAATAGTCCGTCGCATTACGAGTTCTCTTTGTGCAGCAAACGGTTTATTGCTGCTACCTTAGATACCGTTAGCCACTGCTTGTATGAAGAGAAGCGAGCTTATTTCGGGAATGGTCAGTTCATCACCTTCTTTATGATTTACTATTACTACCTGCGTTAGCAGCAACACAGCCTCTATGAGTTCTCTTTGTGCAGCAAGCTGCTTATTGCTGCTACTTTAGATACCGTCAGCCACTGTTTGTATGAAGAGAAGCAAGCTTATTGCGGGAATGGTCAGTTCATTACCTTCTTTATAATTTACTATTGCGGCCTTAGCAGCAACACACAGCCTTCTCGCGGCTACCAATCTCTTTTTGATCAATACAATCGAAAAGAGACGGATAGCCGCCAGAAAACCGCGGGTTGTAGTCAAACACAAGATATGCTAGCCCGCCCCCCGATAGTCTGAAGAGTGACTGATATTTTTATGCATAGATTTGCACTATAACGAAGGTACCATCGAAGTGACAGAAAGCACAGACACAGACAGTCCTCTGGTCTGGTATCTATCGTATCCATAGGATACAGTAATTATTTACAGTATTCGTTTGTATCACATCAATCCTCAGTGTATTAAGTCAAGTCAAATGATTATTCAAATTGGCAGCTAAGAAGAGGGCGGATTGCAGCCAAACACAATATATGCTAAATAGACTAGACCGCCCCCCGATAGTCTGAGGAAACACTGAATTTTTTATGCATAGGTTAACTATTTGTGTCTATAATTTCAGGTATAGTAGAAGAGAGTGAAGCATGCGATTGTGGTCTGCCTGTGCGCTGCGTGTACAGCGATCCATGCTGCACACCTCGCACTGGAGGCGCGGAGCACTTTGAAGAGGGGTATGAGTAGCACATTATATTTATTTATTTATTTATTTACATTCTTGAATATACTAGAAATAGAGAGAATAATCTCAGAGCTTCACCTTACACTGGTATAGGCTTTGTATGTATAGTGGACAGATGAGAAAATTGGCTATTGTTTGGCCAGGAGTTCTCTTTCGTGCATAGTCAAAGAAAATCATACTGGCTTTTCATTATGCTCACAGCATAGATATATGAAAGAGAGAGATTTGTAACGAAGCGAAATTGTAATGAGTCTCGGTGTCTCCGAGGTCGGGCCTTTGCCACGCTGTGATTGGCTAAAGCGCTACCATATGATGCGGCACTAGAGAGGAGGCTACGTCGATAAATTATTATCCATAGATATTTGATAAGGCCGGAATATTAAGAAAAACATTAAAATCGATCTATCATTTAATAAGAAATAAATACAGATTAAAATATCGCATTGGACGATGTATCTAATCTTTATAAACATTATGTTATCCGTCGCGCCCTTGTTAGCGCGAAAATACCGGCCGTCCTAGAGCCCCACGGTCTGGCCAGGGACGACGGCAAGAGGCCTGACGGAATGACGCTGGTGCCCTGGAGCATTGGCCGGCCGCTAGTTTGGGACGCCACCTGCGTTGACACTCTGGCGCCGTCCTATGTTTCGGTCACCGGCGTTGCTGCTGGCGCCGCGGCATCATTAGCCGAAAGTCTCAAGCGCCGCAAATATGCTGCTTTAGGAACCAGATACATATTTGCGGCGTTTGGTGTGGAGACCTTGGGGCCATGGGGGCCAAGTGCACATGGACTTTTTAAAGATCTAGCGGCTCGCCTAAGAGAAACCTCAGGCGACCAGAGGGCTGGCCAGTACCTTGCACAGCGTTTAAGTATAGCTATACAACGGGGGAATGCGGCCAGCCTTCTGGGTACCTTGCCCACTGACGGCGATTTAGGCCAATTTTTTTATTTATAGGTAGTTAAGTTAAGTCCTTATATTGTTTGTTTTCATTTTATGTCGTTTAATAATAAACTAGAAAACTTTTTTCTTACTTTTGTGTCGGATCTGGTTTGTAAATAATAAACTACAGAATGTCAATTATAAACATATATTTGAATATGAACAAAGCAATTTATTAACGACATTATCTTAATTGTGGCTGGGAATCACATGAACAAATAATTATTTAGACGGTTGTACCTTGTACCCTTAATAAATATAATTTTATCAGCCGTTTCCGCGATGGTCACATATTTAAATAAAACAATTTCAACCTTTGACAACGGTTATTGTAAAAGGCTCAAAATAATATAATACGCGATATAATCTATATATATTGTTTTACCTTTATAAAGATAAGATATTGATACAAAGGTCAAAATATGAAAGAAAAATTGAATATAATCAAATACATCAACAATTTATCGACCCTATTTGTCATCGGCACGGTCATTCGTATACCTCTAGTTCGCGGCCTGCTCGCAGCGGCCGTACCAAGAAATGACAGGACGGTTGTGAATATTGCTAGCAATTGGTTACATTGCACGGTCACTTACCAAATTGCAACTTGCTTGCTATTCTAAGCCGTCAATAATAATAATAAAACTCTTTATTGTTGCACTACTTACAAACAAAAACAAAGCAATAGAAATACATTCATTTTACTTAAATAAGTAGGTAACAACAGGCGGACTTATCGCTAAAGAGCGATCTCTTCCAGACAACCTTCAATCAATGTAAAACGCACATACAATTTGTCACTGAATAGTTCAACCAATTGGTACGCCCAAGTAAAATCATTATGACATTTATGTCAGCGGTTTGTTGTTATCACAGACAACATAACCTTGGTTATGTTGTCTGTGGTTGTTATATATTATTTGTAAAAATACGTGGTTTTGTCAACTAATAACTAAAAAAATCAATACTTTCATGTGGTACGTGACTCAATAGTCCTTGAAATGTTTATTTACACTCCTATTTTTACAAGAAATAACGGCACAATTCCGCATTTTGCGGATATGTTCGAGCTCATCCTGCAGTCGCGGGTAAGTTGCGACTGGCTCATAGGGGCGCGCATCTGTCACACTATAAAGGCCTATCGGCCATAACGCTGCGACATGTTCCATGCCACCGTTAGCTATCTATACTGATCTGTGGCTCACAGGCACTAGTTCCACCGCAAGCGCTTAAGCTATGAGTTGAAAGCGAAGCGAACGCGTAGCGAGTTCGTCCAGACTCGAGAGCCCGTAACCAATTCGATTGTAGATCAATCGAATCGTAACCGGTGCGATTATCGTCGCTAACATAATTTAAAGTGAAGGACCTAATTAATTAGATCATTGATCATGAGCTGCAGCAACATTGGACACTGGACACACTACTGCGTACTATACCTACGCATAAATAATAGGAGGCCTACGTTCAGCAGTGCACTGAGAGGCTGACGTGATGTGTGTGTGAAAGACCTAATATTTTATACAAATATTTCGTTAATTTCTAGAACTCTCTACAAAAGCGGGTGTGCCGTGACCCAGACAGCAGACTGCCATCCTTCCCAGGGTCCATGCTGTACGAAGAAGTGCCAACACGCCAAACTTTCGGAATTTGGCATTGTTAGTAGCAGAGCCATGATTAACAAATACTTAATTGAAGTGACAGAGATAGTTTGAACATTTCGAGTTTGTACGATTCAGCAGCGACGAAACAAATATCACCATTTGATTCAGCTAACTTACAGTACCAATCCAAAATAAAATAAGTAATCATAATTAAATGTAAATTACTGTTAAGTTTTGATGAATCTCTAAAAAAAATATAGGTACAAAAGGAAGAATCGATTTTTGTTATTTTTTCTTGTTTTGTTGCCTGCAATCTTTGAACTTGCATTAGAGTAGGTATAGTCGAACCAGACTAGGAACAGCGGCCCTACCGCGAAAAACGAAAAATTTACGAATATCCTTTTTCGCGGTAGTCAGGCCTGCTACGGCGAACTTCGAAATTCGTAATTCTCAAGGATTTATCTCGGTCCCTGCAACGAAGGCATCATTAGAGTAGAGTGACAAGAACAAAATCCTCAAAAATTACGGATTTCGAAGTTCGACGAAGGGCTGATATCTACATTTGGAGTAGGCACTTCGGGACTGCAAACACAGGAGGCATTTAGCATCCTGAAACTGACACTTGCGATTCGTGGAAGAGGTTGGATGGTTGGAATTTGGAATAGGGCTACCTCACTATCACGCAAAAAAGGCACAATGGATGTCTAGTTGCAGAAAAAGCCCAGTTTAATTGATTAGGTAATTAACTGACTTACCAGGATTGTTCGAGATTAAACCAAGAGTGTGCCTGTACAAACGAGTCCTGCAGTTGCGGGCTCGGCGGTCGCTGCTTCAGCGACGGCAGCTGCCATGCTGCGGAGTGCGCGGCGCAAGGTCTTCGGGAGTGCCAGTGCACGGAGCGTTCAATGGTAACCCTACATTACGACTCCAATTGCTGATGAGCTGGAGGTTGTCTCTGTCACTCCCATGACGCCTTCTTTGGAATGACAGAGACAAATCCTCGAAGTTCGCAGTTCCACTTCATCTTCCGACAAAAAGCTAGTTTGTTAGGATCAAGTGCCTGTACTGCCAAGACATGCGGATGCGGGCTTGGAAGCTGTTGTCTCAGCGACGGCAGCTGCCATGCTGCGGAGTGCGCTGCGCAAGGTCTTCGGGAGTGTCAGTGCACGGAGCGGTCAATGGTAACCTTACATTACGACTCTAATTACTGATGAGCTGAAGATTGTCTCTGTCACACTAATGACGCCTTCTTTGGAATGACAGAGACAAATCCTCGAAGCTAGTTTGTTAGGATCAAGTGCCTGTAGGTACTGCCAAGACATGCGGGCTTGGACGCTGATGTCTCGCCAATGACAGCTGCCATGCTGCGGAGTGCGCTGCGCAAGGTCTTCGGGAGTGTCAGTGCACGGAGCGGTCAATGGTAACCTTACATTACGACTCCAATTGCTGATGAGCTCGAGATTGTCTCTGTCACTCTAATGACGCCTTCTTTGGAATGACAGAGACAAATCCTCGAAGTTCGCAGTTCCACTTCATCTTCTGACAAAAAGCTAGTTTGTTAGGATCAAGTGCCTGTACTGCCAAGACATGCGGATGCGGGCTTGGAAGCTGTTGTCTCACCGACGGCAGCTGCCATGCTGCGGAGTGCGCTGCGCAAGGTCTTCGGGAGTGTCAGTGCATGGAGCGGTCAATGGTAACCCTACATTACGACTCCAATTACTGATGAGCTCGAGATTGTCTCTGTCACTCCCATGACGCCTTCTTTGGAATGACAGAGACAAATCCTTGAAGTTCGCAGTTCCACTTCATCTTCCGACAAAAAGCTAGTTTGTTAGGATCAAGTGCCTGTACTGCCAAGACATGCGGATGCGGGCTTGGAAGCTGTTGTCTCACCGACGGCAGCTGCCATGCTGCGGAGTGCGTGGCGCAAGGTCTTCGGGAGTGTCAGTGCACGGAGCGGTCAATGGTAACCTTACATTACAACTCCAATTGCCGATGAGCTCGAAATTGTATTTGTCACTCTTCGTTGGGGTGACAGAGACAAATCCTCGAAATTAGAGGGTTTCTAAGTTCGCAGTTCCACTTCAACTTCCAACAAAAGCTATCTTGTTAGGATCAATAAGAATCTGTAATGTCATGTTACGAGGATGCGGGCTTGGAAGTTGATGTCTCACCGACGGCAGTGCGCAGAGCGTTCAATGCTACTCTCACATTACATGAGTCTCAATCATCATCCTTGCATTTTTACAGATTGTACCACGGTTCGCGGTTGTAACTTGGGGTCCGCTCGGCAACCGCTAGCTTTTACTAATTAATTCTAAAGTCCTCAGCTTTCGCGGCGTATCCCTAGGTACCTCATACTCGGCGGACAGGGTCGACTTTCTCGTTTACTTGCTTACATGCAATTTTTGAGAATGTAAGGCCTTTTGCTATAGTCTTAGGGCACTGCTTGCTTATCAGAGATTGCACATCGAGGGCTGCGTGGTGAAACCCGATAAGTCGAGATATTTTTTCATTGACAAAACAACCTCAACCTCACGTAAGTGTCATAGTTATACCTAGTTCGTATTTCAAAAACCGCTTTGCTTGAGTTACGGGTTTATCACCCAACCCTCAATATCATAAAAATCAGCCCCAGTCTAGACCATGGTTTTCAAGACTTACTGGAATTCGCGAAACAGGCGTAATCTTTGTTGTTTAATTGATTCTTATCGGGCAGGGTGGCATATTACAAAAAAGCAGAATGTGTGGCGTTTGCTGCGAGCTACCAGGAGCGATGCAGCGCTGCGTGACGGCCGAAATGGCCGCTCGTGCCCGCAAGACCAAGTCTAACTTAGATTGGCTTCGAGACGACTATTCAGGCCGTGAGTTACCAACCTGTAGGGTAGATTTAGCACATGATTATAGGGCTTATGCTAAATGCGCGGACGCCCGCCGTGTGCATGCCCCGGCCAGACCGGTCAGTATTAAAATCCGCTCCCGACCCGTGGTTCAACCGCTTTGTCCATCTGGTTGTGCCACGGGTAAGTAAAATTATCCGTGGTTCCACTGTCACATTCCTTTTTTTTACTGTCATGTAATTATGGCCCATAGTACAACTGAGGGGCAATTGTCCAACTAGTATACGTAAATATAAGTTCTAGTATTGGACTACCGATAAATTTAGTGTACTGTGGTACAACCAATTGGACCACGGGTAAACTAACTTTCTCGTAGTACAGTCGTTTGGGCTATGGATCATTTTATTTCCCCGTGGCCCAACCAGTTGGACATAGCGGTTGGACCACGGGTCGGGAGCGTTAAAATTCGTCGCACGCGTCCGTAGCGCTGTTCATACTATTATTATAGGCATGCATTAGCTCTGGGTAAACCTCGTCAGGTAGAAGAGGCCCTAAGCTTGCATTGTTGCGAGCTGTCCAGCAATATTGAGCTGAGTGACGACCGATATAGCACCTCGTGCTACATCAATTTATAAGTTATAAATCACATTCAATGCCAAGAGCGCCACTGGGAAGTTATCGGTAATTTTTTTCATATGCCGCCGACTCCGTGGAGGAGTTTATCACTATACCTACCTACTATTTGCAGTGCCAGGACAAAAACAAAGGCTATCCCTGCATGCCAGTCGGCGTTAATTGTATAGTGAATAACTCCCCTGGGGAGTCGTGTGGCATGCGAATAAAGTTATTAAGGATTCCTTAGTGGCGTTCTTGGAATTGAAGTAGCGCACATTGTATAACAGGTCAGCGTGCAGCGATAACCTAGGTTTTTGATCTGGCAGTGAAAGTGTTAAGCTTCATTAAAAACTTTGATGAAGTGTTTAAGTTGTTTGGGGCAATGATTGGGGGAGGAAAGCTCAAGATCGAGCAGAGCAACGTGCCATTGGAAAGGCCTATGTCCAGCAGTGGACTGATACAGGCTGATGACAGTGATGTGTTTATTTAATTATCCTTTCTGTTACCGTATTAAAATTTGGGCACGATACCAGATTTCCTCCATTAGGTACGTATCCTTAACCTACACAATTCTCTTCATAAAGATATACATTCCAGCGAACCTAACAGTGCAACTGTGCGCGGATTGCCGACCGACGATGATACGCGCGTGGGCCGTCGGCAGCTTGTGCGTGACGCAGAATACCGTCGGAGTCTGTGCAGACGGGGTGTGTTCACCCGGCCATAGGCCACGGTCTAACCAGTACCCGGACACCGTGGTAAGCATTAGTCTGTATCTGCGATGATAGGTGGCCCGTCGGTAGCTTGTACGTGACTGAGATTACGTCGGGGTCTGTGCAGACGGGGCGTGCTCACCCGGCCATAGGCCGCGGCTAACCAGTACCCGGACACCGTGGTAAGAATTAGTCTATATCTGCAATGATAGATGGCCCGTCGGTAGCTTGTACGTGACTGAGAATACCGTCGGGGTCTGTACAGACGGAGTGTGCTCACCCGGCCATAGGCCGCGGTCTAACCAGTACCCGGACATGGTGGTAAGCATTAGTCTATATCTGCGATGATAGGTGGCCCGTCGATAGGCTGTGCGTAACTCAGTCGTTGGGGTCTGTGCAGACGGGGTGTGCTCATCCGGCCATAGGCCGCGGGCTAACCAGTACCCGGGCACCGTGGTAAGCATTAGTCTATCTGCGCTGATAGGTGGCCCGTCGGTAGCTTGTGCGTGACTAAGAATACCGTCGGAGACTGCAGACGGGGTGTGCTCACCCGGCCATAGACCGCGGTCTAACCAGTACCCGGACACCGTGGTAAGCATTAGTCTATATCTGCGATGATAGGTGACCCGTCGGTAGCTTGTACGTGACTAAGAATACCGTCGGGGTTTGTGCAGACGGGGTGTGCTCACCCGGCCATAGGCCGCGGTCTAACCAGTACCCGGACACGGTGGTAAGCATTAGTCTATATCTGCGATGATAGGTGGCCCGTCGATAGGTTGTGCGTGACTCAGTCGTTGGGGTCTGAGCAGACGGGGTGTGCTCACCCGGCCATAGGCCGCGGACTAACCAGTACCCGGACACCGTGGTAAGCATTAGTCTATATCTGCGAAGATAGGTGGCCCGTCGGTAGCTTGTGCGTGACGCAGAATGCCGTCGGAGTCTCTGCAGACGGAGTGTGCTCGCCCGGCCATAGGCCGCGGTCTAACCAGTACCCGGACACCGTGGTAAGCATTAGTCTATATCTGCGATGATAGGTGGCCCGTCGATAGGTTGTGCGTGACTTAGTCGTTGGGGTCTGTGCAGATGAGGATGTGCTCGCCCGGCCATAGGCCGCGGTCTAACCAGTACCCGGACACCGTGGTAAGCATTATATAGTCTATATCTGCGATGATACGTGGCCGGTCGGTAGCTTGTGCGTGACGCAGAATGCCGTCGGAGTCTGTGCAGACGGAGTGTGCTCGCCCGGCCATAGGCCGCGGTCTAACCAGTACCCGGACACCGTGGTAAGCATTAGTCTATAAGGCTTGTTCACGAAATAAAGTAGCCATTGCTGTATAATTCCTTTTTTTGTATGAGACCATACCTTTGTATGGGTGTTATTAACTTATTACAAAGAAGTGGGCTCTTTGCCTATCTTCTCGGACGCTGTGGTTGATATTTATATCCATTTCTCCATAATTATGGACTTTTATTTAAACTTCTGGATTTAAGTAGTGTCTCTTCTTATTTTACCATTTTGGGTCATTTAGTTTCCCTATGGGTCTTAACTAAACTACAATACCGATACTATAATAGACTGTAAATCTCGTGTCTACAATTTTTATCAACTATTTCAAGTTTAACATTGTTGAAATCGTCTCTGAACTTCGCACTTTTTCGGGCCTGAACTTTTGCATTAAGCATTATCTGAAGTTATTTTGATTTTGACGACTTTGCAGCGAATGCTTTTGGATATTGGATTCTTAAACATAAAATAGAAGAATCAATTTACAATCCCATAGCTGTTAGAACTACATGGGACTATTGTGTAACAGTAGAGACTAATTTTACGATGGCTACTTTATTTCGTGAACAAGCTTTATCTGCGATGATAGGTGGCCCGTCGGTAGGTTGTACGTGACTAAGAACATCGTCGGAGTCTGTGCAGACGGGGTGTGCTCACCCGGCCATAGGCCGCGGTCTAACCAGTACCCGGACACCGTGGTAAGCATAGTCTGTATCTGCTACGTACGATACGCACGTGGACCGTCGATAGGTTGTGCGTGACTCAGTCGTTTGGGGTCTGCAGACGGGGTGTGCTCTCACCCGGCCACAGGCCGCGGTCTAACTAGTACCCGGACACCGTGGTAAGCATAGGTATTATTATAGTCTGTATCTGCGATGATAAATACGTGGGCTGTCGGTAGCTTATACTGGACTAAGAATACCGTCGGAGTCTGTACAGACGGGGTGTGCTCGCCCGGCCATAGGCCGCGGTCTAACCAGTACCCGGACACGGTGGTAAGCATATAGTTCGTAATCCGTATCTGCGATGATACGTGGGCCGTCGGTATTTTGTACGTGACGCAGAACGCTGTCGGGGTGCTTGCCGAGGCAAACATTCACTGAAAGGAGGGTGGGCAAATTGGCCTATTAACCAATAACGACAAACGGTATGGTGTCTGGATAGCTTCGTAACTTTTACTATGGCAGGAACTTTCAAATATGTGTGTGAAGAAAGTTAATAGCACTTAAAAACGGGGAGTTACAGAGTATTTAACTATCGCAAGTGTTCGTGATTGACAGTGACCGTCAGTACTTACCTCTCTAATCTTGATGCACAATGTACTATGCCAAAAATATATAGTTTGTTGTTATTGGCTATTAGGCATGGGTCCATAGATTTTTGCCCATCCTCCTTTTATATTCCAAAATTTCTAAAGATATTATCGCGTATTATTTTCCCGCGAAAAGCGCTACGTGTAAGTAGGCACGTTATAAATTTCGGCGAATTATCAGAAGGCCTAGTCAAGATACCATTTTGCAATCGTATACGAAAAGCGATGAGTCACGTGACTATAATAATGTACGGAAATGGTCATGTGACTTTTCGTTCGAATCTGTCATTGTCATACCTACATTTATTACTTATCGTTTATCGTATACGATTGCAGAATAGCATCTCCGCTAGGCCTGCAGCTTCGTATCACTTTCGCTTACTCTTGGCCGTCTATTTCGCTGGTACACATTTAAAACATGTCTATTTTTTCAGCAATTCGCAGCACTGATGAAACAAAGAGAATCGTCGGTCGTGCGAATACAAATATCAACCTCCCTTGTCTGTTTATCGCTGTTTAACGTGTTTATAGTGGTGAAATAAAATACAAAAACCTTAAGACCAATGACTTTTATTTACCAGAATATAAATTATTTCGTGTGTATTTTTTTTTGCTCGGCGTATAGGGTAAATTGCTAGTAACTGGCCACTTTCAATTGTCCATTTACTGGAGAGTGGCCTACTACTAGTAATTTACCCTATATTATAATGGCGCTAAATGTAACTGACACTTCCGATTACGACTAATAGATTGATGATTATGTTATTAATTGATATAAGCATTTTAACTATATGGTAATGGCATTGCCTTATTAATAATAGGTAAGTACACATCAATATTATACAAAGTACATGGTCAGTGTGGGTAAGTCCGGCATATTTTATTTGTAAGGAAAGTCCGTCATATGCGTCTTATATTGTTGAGTTAGGGGTGGAAATCATTTGGTTGTCCAAATTTTTCCTGATAGACGGTCTTACCCGCATTGACCTTACAGTCAATTAAGGTTTGCTCAGATGTTTGTGAACACCCTGGCTGGGTAGTTCTATGCGATTATTCAGTCGCAACAATCAAGTCATTACCATTCCCAAATTATTGACGAATTGCGTATAAATAGTGGAGTCATTTTCGATTATCTTGTAGCAGACGCATGTTTGTCTGTTATTCTGACATAATAGTGTCGTTTGCTTTTATAAAACGGTAAATAAAGTGTTGATGGTAATGAACAAAAAACACGCGTAACAAAATCGCATAGAAACACCGGGCTGCTCTGATATATCTGATGGCGACTGTCGCTAGTGTAGCTATTCTACTTTATCTTCATGAATAGTAGGGTATCCCATATTTTTACGAATTTTAGAAATTAATAACACACACCCCCTAAATAGACTTCTGTAACCTAAAAACACTCTGAACAAAAAAAAATCAGTTCATTCCAGTAACAGGAACCCGTGCCGACTTTCATCTGAAATTCCCATACCAATTACTATGGAAAAATTTGGTCAGACAGTAAGTTGATAAGAATGTTTTGTTTTTTTTCTCATCAAGTTAATTTTATGAAAAAATGTTTATAAGGCAGCAGTATAAGTTAATGCCGTAGAAAAAAATGTTTTTTTTTTTCATTTTCTTACTTACATTGTATAGGAAAATTGTATGAAAGTCGGCACGGGTTGCAGTTACAGGAATGAACTGATTTATTTTCAGAGTGCTTTGAGGTAAAAAATACGATTTATGGAAACCCTAATGAATAGTTAAGTAAACTTTGATAATTCTTAAAAAAGTCACATTTGAAAAATAACCAACAATTATAAATGATACACGGGTAATTTTTTTAAGTCTTCCCACCCACTTTTTGGATTTGGAACTTTTAACCCTTAAATGCATGACCTTGACAAAAACCCATTCAAATCTGAATTCTGACATGCTGTCAATAGAGTCGAGAATACATGATGCATATATACATCATGATGCATAGTGATGTATATATGCATCATGTATTCTTGACTCCTTTGACAGCATGTCAGAATTCAAATTTGAATAAAACTTTGTCAAGGTCATGCATTTAAGGGTTAAAATGATTTCCACTAAGAATCGTAAGCACTTTCTATCCTTATAAGATAAAAAAATGTCTCAAGGTTTTACTTATATTACAACAGAGTGGGGGAGACAACTTTAAAAGAATCATTACTTACATTTTTGCTTTGCTTTAAGTAACAAAATAAAATTCAAAACATTTTCTGATTAATTTACTACCTATTTTCAAAACGGACCTATTCCAAAAAAATCTTCGTTTGTTTTTAACATTTCCTCGGTTGACAAGCAAAACTCACAAAGTAACAAAATACCTATTTAAAATAAAGCTCGTATCTTAGTTCTGCTCTAATACTGACATACGACTCTAAGAGTTGTGACAGTTTTTATAGTGACTTGGTTGTCAGTAGCGATGAAAATGGCAAAAGATTCATGTGGTTTCTTTCGAAAGTTTCCATACCTATAAATTACATGTGCCTTTCGAAAAAAAAAACTTACGTTTGTCTGTCTTTGACGCAAATAGACTCCATTTCACGTTCACGTCACATAGACCATAGATTAATTATTTCAATTTATAAATATTTCGTCATAATTGATAATTTCAAACTCTTTAGCTAACTGATAAATGATAATAATGCGAAATAGTACATTTCCTAATCACGCGAGTTAAAAAAAAGTTTTTGCACGTGTAAGGGACGATTTTTTCATAACAAGTGCGTCAAAAAGAGAAGTTAACGCGCGCGAAGCGTGCGCAAAGTTCGTTTTTGTGCACTAGTTAGGAAAAATATGTTATAATGCATTTTACATGTAAAAAACTGAAAGATGCAAAAGATTCAATCGAAGATCCGTAACGAAAGTACTCTATTTTATTGAAAAATACAGTACTTTCGTTACGGATATCTTTCGTTGTTTGAACGACACAGTATGTATCTTTCTTGTAATTGTCATCGCTAGCTGTCAGCCGACGATTAATTAATTAAATAAATATATTCTAGAACTTGCACATCTTCTCAAGCATCTTAAAATAACAATACTTGATGTCAAACTCCATATCGTACCAGTAATTGATAGCTATGCACCCGTGGCTTTGCTTCACATGGTGGAACCAAAGACTGGGCAAGTATAGACAGTCTCCCTTTTCCAGTCGCACCCTGAATTTGTGGGCTTTTTCGAATTGGGGGTATTTTGTGTAATCGGGATTCTCGGGATCTGGAATTGAAATTAGTTTTTACAATACAATTTGTTGGTCAAATGTTATAATCATAACAGTAAATTTTGATAAACCATTTCGATTCCCGTTCGACGCCGGTGACAAAGCGTGTGTGACCGACAAAATCTGATTCCTATGCCAGTGACACACATACGTGATCGGAGTAACCTGATTCTTATGCCACTAGCATAAATCAAGTTCTTCCTCCTATGCCAATGCCATAAAAATACGAAATTTTTGACACAAGTGCTGTGTCACTGGCATGAGAGTACAATCTGTTCAGTCATACATGCATGTCAGGCATAGGAGTTCTATCACATAATTTCGATCGACATAGCATTAGCACTTAGTGAAACAGTACTGGAGGCGAACGTGTTGAGCAAAATGATCGGGTTAGAAATTCCTCCACTAACACCCCTTAAACAAACATGGCTGACCTTCCATAGCATTTGACGTCTGTGACACATGTCGTAAAACACGTTCGCAGATATATTTTTACGATAATACAAATAAATATCTTTTTTTAGCTAAAAATGTCACTGAACGGTTTTAAGTTGGACGTTGGTGAGTGAATCAACTTTTTCTGTCTGTTATTACCATGGTTACGGTCGCCTGAGTTACGTTGGTTTTATGCATAATTATGCTACTTAAACTATGCAAATATGCATTTTTATGGTGTTAATAAACCCTTTCCTTGATGGGCCATCTACAAACATGGACTATATACATATTTGCTTAAATTAAGTAGCATAATTTTGCATAAGACCGGCGTGACTCAGGCGACCGTAACCATGGCAATAACAGACAGAAAATAGTTGATTCACCCTGGTAATAAACCAAGATTGTGTTCTAAAAGCGCGTGATTATAGAACAATGCAAGTGTTTTAGGTTTATTTATTTTTTAGATTTTACTGACAAATGATATACACAGAACTAAGGTAACCCAGCTTCATCCCATTGTTCCTTCTACGGCACTATCTCCCATCGGTCGCTATACCGGAATTACGCGCTCGGGTACTGATGGTAGGGCACAATGTAAACCTTAATACAAGGATATAAGGTCCTAGTTTTCTGCACCTACCTACGCAGATCCAGGGTAACCCAGCTTCATCCCATTGTTCCTTCTCCGGCACTATCTCCCCGGTTGCTATACTGGAAGTACGCGTTCGAGTACCAATTGTAGGGCACAATGCAAGCCTTAATACAAGGATGGGGTGCTAGACGGGAAACCTCCACGAGTGTCTGGATTTTTCCAGTTTCTGTTGATAGACTTTATTCGCAGGAAACGGAAGGGTCCTGGCCGGTGCATCCCGGGGGCAACGGTAGGGGATCTCTTGGTTCACGCCGAGTTATCAGTTACCGTTGCTGCCAATATCTTGTCTGGGGGGGTAGGGGGGTTCCGCTCAGGGAGATCTCTAATACAGGTAGAGGACTCCTGAGAGTTGGCAAGATGGGCGGCCTTTGTGCCGGGCGGATGTGTAAGGTGATGAATGATCGAAATAATGAGTGAGTTGAATGAATGGTTATATCCGCGTAGTGGTAAGCTACGTGCTTTTAGAGATGGACATAAGGTGACGCATGATAGGTTCTAACAAACCTTACAGGGATGCTTACGTCAACACCCCTTGAATCCCGCAACCCGCAGTACTCTCCCAACGACCCCCATCTCAGGCGTTATGGGGTACGGGAGTGTCCAAGCGGCGCGGAGGGCTTGCCTTAATTGGCCGGCCCGCGGGAAGGAAAATCCTTAAACACCCGACAGCGAAGTCGTTAAAACCTACAGATACCGGACGACCTCTGTAGTATATAGTCCGCTGACCGGAATGGGCGTCACCCGGCAGTGAAACCCTTCGTCCCATACTCGTGGGATCAACATATGGCACAAGAATTAAAAAAATCGCAAAACGGCTCTTTTCAGGGCCAACCCGAAAATGGCCCTTCTCAGGGCCTAACCAGAGAGGACACAATAGTTGAAGGAGAGGGTCATGTAGGAACGGCCAATGAAGAACAATTGGCACATAGCTATGATTTAGTACCGGACTCTGAAGGCGAAGACTCAGTTGAGATTATGGAGACTACAGAGATGTCGCAAAAACGGGCCCGAGATCCCGGAAACAGTCCAGAAGACGAGGAAAATGCTTCTAAAAGATCTGCATACCTGAAGAAGGCCCCCCGGGGACATTACGCCGGGATGGCAAAAGCCAAATCCCTCTTGCGGAATGATGAAGACCAAGAGTTTACAGTGACTTTAAGCTCACCAATAGAAGGAGGGCGTCGTAGTACTCGCCTTCAAGAGCAGCAATCTCAGAAAACAAGAGAACGCAGTCCGATCCTACCTGGAAAACTGCTTTTTAGAGAAGAGGTCATACAGGCTGTCCGTGAGGCCACCCATGCAGTGCAAGCAGAGGTTAAAAAGTCGAGCAATCTGAGTGGACGGGTAGTTAGCAAAATTAACACTGCCCTTAAGGACATTACTCTAGCGATGGACGACTTGTCAGGTAGAGAGGAAGATGATGAATTGCGTGCCCTACGCGCAGATAACAAGAGAATGCGCAGCGAGCTAAATCTCCTCCAATCAGAGACCAAAGCTCTCAGAAAGGCCTTCTCGGAACGGAAACAACAGGAGGGATCTCAGCCTGAAAATAGCCCAGAAAACACGGCGTTGGCTACATTTGCGGACCTGAAGGAGGAACTTAAGAATGAGTTAATGGCCGCAATAGGTGAAATGATGAATGTTCGTCTAGATGATATTAAGAGACGGCTCCCGCCAGAGCCGATACTCCGTCCTCCTCTGGCGGCAGATAGAAGGAGGGCCCAAATGGACTCTCAACAGAATGAAACTGAGTCACTGGAGATACGACAACCACAACTATCTCGGCCTCAGCAGCAGCCTAAAACTAGACAGACCGCTAAGAAAAATGCCACTCCTGTTGCTACTAGGTCCCCAGCTGTAACTCAGCAAAACAAACAGTTGCAACAGAAACCAGGCAGTGTAGGTTCGGTCCAAGTATTGCCTGCGGCGAGACCCAGTCCGATTCCTGCTTCTGAAAAGGGAAATACGACGGCACCGGTGACACACACAACTGCTATACCACCGATACAGCCACAAGCTGACCCTGCATGGCGAGAGGTTGTGGGTAGGAAAGCCAAAAAACAAAATAAACAAGCAGCTGGGCCTTCCACAACTAAGCCTACTCCAAAACTGAAGAACCTGTTAAAAGTTCCTAAGACGGCAGCAATTGTAGTGGCACTAAAACCTGAGTCTACGGCTACATATGCCTCGATACTTACAAAGGTCACCACATCCTTTGGACTAGCGGAAATGGGCCTAGAGCATGTTAGTATTCGGAAAACAGTTAATGGAACCCGCATTATAGAGGTCCCCGGCACCGACAACGGCAGAGCTGCCGATAATCTGCGGGAGAAAATTGAAAGTCTCATTAGCAACGAAGCCAGGGTGTATCGACCGGTTAAAATGGCCAGCCTTAAGGTATCTGGACTGATGGAATCTGCAACCACAGTTGCAGTGGCTGAGGCAGTAGCACTAGAGGGTAGCTGCAAAATCGAGGAAATAAAAGTAGGTACAATCCGTACTGGCTACAACAGCTCGGGGTCTACCCTCATCAAGTGCCCGGTAGAAGCAGCACATAAAATCATGGAGAGAGGGCGTTTACTAATAGGGTGGACGAGTGCGCGAGTTCAGGCACTGGACCCAGCTCCCCTCCGCTGCTATAGGTGCATGGGGCCAGGACATACCCGAACAACATGTCCATCACAAATAGATAGAGGCGACCTCTGTTTTAGGTGCAGTAGGACAGGCCATAAGGCGTTAGAATGCACTGAAAAGCCATTCTGTGCGGTTTGTCACTCCACGAAACGCCCGGCTGGACACACGATGGGAGGTTTATCATGCAAACCTCCACCAACAAAAGGACGAGAAGATCCTGTGAGGACTGCGGGGTCGAATCAGAGCAATGCCCACCAGGACAACGAGGGAAATCTTATGGATCAATAATGATAACACGTGCACACGAACTCCTGCAAACAAACATAAACCACTGCGTTCGCGCACAGGACTTGCTAATGCAAGTGGTAGCGGAGTGGGGTATCAGCGTTGCAGTTATAGCTGAGCCATGGTGCGTCCCTCCTCAACCGAGCTGGATAGAGGCAACAGACGGCAGCGTGGCCTTGTTTGCACCAGTGATAGGAGATTTCCCTCCTCTAGTTGAGGTCCATAGAGGACCGGGTATAGTAGCGGCGAAATGGGAAAACTTAATTATAGTAGGTACATATTTCTCTCCTAACAAACCTCTTACAGAATTTGAGCGGTATTTACGGGATCTAGAAGCACTGTTGAGGAGGGTGGCACCAATGCCAGTTCTAGTAATGGGAGATCTCAATGCTAAGAGCGCGGCCTGGGGGTCTCCGGTGACTGATGCAAGAGGGCGAACCTTAAATGATTGGATGCTCATAATGGGATTGGTGATCATTAACCAGGGCAACGCATTTACCTGTGTGCGGCATCAAGGGGGGTCCATTGTGGATATAACATTTGCAAGCCCTCTTGTCGCCAATCATATCGACGAATGGCGAGTTTTGCAAGACACTGAGACCCTGTCTGACCATATGTATATACGGATGAGAGTCTCCTCGCTGCGTACGGTAGCGCCGACAACGGCGACAATTGGGAGCAGCCGCCGCAGAAATATTTTTCCCAGGTGGAGTCTAGCCAGTCTAGACAAAGAAATGGTGGAAGAAGCGGCCATAATAGAGGCATGGTGTGCTCCTCCGTTAGTAGACGTCGAAGTCGAAGAGAGAGCAGTAAGCTTTCGTGCCTCGCTTACTACGATATGCGACGCCGGGATGATGAGAACAAAGCGGCTGCCCGGAAAGAAGCAGGTATACTGGTGGACGGACGAAATAGCAGCACTGCGATCCACGGCCAACGCCGCACGTCGAGCATACACGCGCTGCCGACGACGGAGACACTCTGTTGAGGAAGAAGCACGTCTTAGAGAGGCTCTTAGTTTAGCCAAGAAAATGCTAACATTGGCAATTGCTAAGAGAAAAGACAAAGCTCGGGAGGAGTTTCTACAAACGCTTGATAGGGACCCATGGGGGCGACCGTACAAAATGGTGAGGAATAAAATAAAACACACAGCCCCAATGGATTCTCTTGAACCGGAACTCCTCACGAGAATAGTAGAGGGCCTCTTCCCGGCGGCGGCTCAGGATTTTATGCCCCCGGTTATGTCAGCCCCGGAAGAAGAACAAGAGGGCCCATTTGACAATATCCCGCCAGTCTCGGATATAGAAATCTTTGGGGCAGTCATCAGATTGAGATCTTGTAAAAAGGCTCCAGGGCCGGATGGTGTACCAGGGAAAGTTATCCCCTTGGCAATGAAATACCTTGGAGATAGACTGAAAGGCATTTTTGATGACTGCCTCAAAGAGGGAAAGTTCCCTAAATGCTGGAAAGAGGGCAAGCTGTGTCTACTGCGTAAGGAAGGCCGCCCAGCTGACTCTCCTTCAGGATATCGCCCCATTGTCCTCCTAGATGAGACCGGAAAGATGTTGGAGCGCATCTTGGCAAGGCGCATTGTCAAACATCTAGAGGACACTGGCCCGAATATTAGCGATAGACAGTTCGGATTCCGGGAGGAGCGTTCTACGATAGACGCAATAGGCGCACTAAAAAAATTCAGCGACTTGGCGGTTGGAAAAAGTGAGGGAGCCATAGCAGTGTCACTGGATATTGCTAACGCTTTCGGCTCCCTTCCATACAAGGTGATAAATGAGGCCCTTCGATACCATGGAGTACCTCCATACTTGAGAAGTGTAATAAAACACTACCTCACTGAAAGGGTGGTGCTTTACGAAAGTAAAGGGAGGTGTTTGAGACATAACATGGAATGTGGGGTGCCGCAGGGCTCTGTCCTTGGGCCTCTCCTATGGAATGTAGGATTTGACTGGGCAATAAGAGGGGCTCAGCTTCCCCGTATGGTCACCATTTGTTATGCGGATGACACAATGGTGGCCGTACGCGGGAAATTATATGAAGAGACCCTCAGACGAGCCGCAGTAGCAACCGAACTCACAGTGGGTCGGATCAGCCTATTAGGCCTCAAAGTGGCTCTTTCTAAGACGGAAGCTGTGGTGTTCGGGGGCAAAGGTGGGAGAACGCGACCTGACGACATGATACCAGTTGGTGGTGAAATGGTGCAAGTCAAGTCCCACATAAAGTACCTAGGCCTTACATTGGACCGAAGATGGGACTTTCGCGAGCATTTCACGAACCTAGCTCCTCGACTTATAGGCGCTGCGTCTGCGTTGGGACGCTTATTGCCAAATGTCGGAGGTCCTCAAGCTCCGTGTCGGCGCCTTTTCGCTAATGTAGTCAAGAGCATGGCGCTATATGGGTCTCCGATATGGGCAGAGAGGCTGACATCGAAAACGAGGGCTCTCCTCCGTAGGCCACAACGAGTAATAGCCCAGAGAATAGTCCGCGCATACTCGACGATTGCATACTCAGCCGCATGTGCTCTAGCTGCAGTTATGCCCTGGGAATTAGAAGCACTAACACTGGCGGAACGGTACCAGAAGAGGATCGCCAACAGAGAGGCTGAAGAGCGACTAGCCCCAAGGGAATTGGAAGCGAGGAGAAAGGAGGAATTAAAAAAAGAGAGGGACAAGTGGAAACGGCAGTTAGAAGATGCTCAGTATGGGACATACACAACAGCGGCACTCTTACCGTCGTTCAACAAATGGCTTGAGCGAAAACATGGCAACCAGACCTATAGACTGACACAGGTAATGACCGGACACGGATGTTTCGGCCATTACCTGCACAGAATAGGACGTGAACCAACCACGGTTTGTCATCACTGTGGGAATGACGATGACACGGCTCAGCATACGCTCGCTGAATGTCCCAGTTGGGCGGCCGAAAGATGGGAAATGGAAAGGGCTCTTGGAGTGAACGATCTCTCGCTGCACAGTGTCGTAGCTCAAATGCTTGAGAGCGAGAGAGCGTGGAAAGCGTGCAGCAACTTTTGTGAAAAAGTAATGCTAAGGAAGGAGGAAGCGGAGCGACAACGAGAGGATTCAGCTGACGCACCGCCGCTCCGGCGCAGACGGAGGGGAAGGAGACGAGCACTGTTCATCAGCCGTCAACTTCCCCAGTAGAGCTGTGGGCGGGGGACCCACTATCGTAGGCTTTGCACATCTGAGGGAAGGGTTGCAGCGTTGCCAACCCACCTCAAGCGCGAGGGTATTCCCGGTATACTAGCCGGGACAGTCGGGGGAGCATCGTGGTAGAATGTACACGATCCCAAGATGCTCCCCATAACGGAAGAGAGGGCAACGTCGCAGGGGAGTTTAGTGGGTATTCTTCTCCCTGGAGGAGCGAGCCCCACATACCATCATGGGCTCCCCCAGCCCGTGTTGATGATGCGTAAATGCATTCTCCCCTGCGTCAACAAAAAAAAAAAAAAAAAAAAAAAAAAAAAAAAAAAAAAAAAAAAAAAAAAAAAAAAAAAAAAAAAAAGCCTTAATACAAGGATATAAGGTCCTATTTTTTTGCACCTACCTACACAGATCCATGGTAACCCAACTTTATCCCATTGTTCCTTCTCCGGCACTATCTCCTATCGGTCGCTATACCGGAATTACGCGCTCGAGTACCAATTGTAGGGCACAATGTAAGCCTTAATACAAGGGTATAAGGTCCTAGTTTTCTGCACCTACCTACACAGATCCAGGGTAACCCAGCTTCATCCCATTGTTCCTTCTCCGGCACTATCTCCCCGGTCGCTATACCGGAATTGCGCGCTCGAGTACCAATTGTAGAGCACAATGTAAACCTTAATACAAGGGTATAAGGTCCTAGTTTTCTGCACCTACCTACACAGATCCATGGTAACCCAGCTTCATCCCATTGTTCCTTCTCTGGTACTATCTCCCATCGGTCGCTATACCGGAATTGCGCGCTCGGGTACCGATTGTAGGGCACCAGAGGTAAATCTGTAGGGGGGGTGAGAATGAACTCCTTAACGCCATCTATCACGCAGTAGATGTTTTCGTAGGGGTCTTTGTGCACTGTAAGATAATTATTATTTAGTGGGTAAAATTTAGGGTAGGTAAGTATACACACATCATCAGCCTATCTAAGTCCACTACTGGACGTAGGCTTCTATTAACTATGCATATGGACGCATTAGGAGGTAAATACCCATAATCGCCACGCTGGACAAAGTGGGCAAGCGTATTAGCGATCGTAGTAGTGTGTCCACTATGATGACGCTGCTACCAATCATCAATCTTCTATAAAACAATATTCAGCGACACTTCAATCCCTTAGTCAATTTTTACGACAACCACGGGAAGAGTTGGGGTGGTGACGCATTTTCACATCAAAACGTGACAGACGCCAGTATCTCTTCTAAGGAACAACGAAAATAAACTTAATCTGTCAGCAAGACAGTCACTTTAACAGCATACTTGATAGCCACTTTACTGACTGCTGGCGTGTTTATGACAACATACAACCACTTTAGTGGTTCTTGACATTCAAAGTGCTAAAGGACTTCTGTATTGATTATCAAGGGTGTTCAATTTAATAAAACCAAGAGTTCTGATCAAATTAAAAAAAAACAGTTGCAAAAAAGTTACATGAATAATAGACCAGGATAGGGTAGCTGCTTATATCTTTTTTGTGTAGGTATATTGAGGGTTGCCTGGTGAGGCCCAATAATGAAGCAAACCGGTTTTTGAAATTCGAACTATATGAATATGACACTTACAAGAATAGTTATTTAAACTTATTGGATTTCACCAGGCAACCCTCGATTATGTGTGACATGTTTTTCTTACTTGAACTGGTAGCCCTTTCATCTCCCATCCAAAAGTTGACAGCGTCTGGTGGTTTGTTGAATGCTTCCGTGGCAAAAGACATTTCCAACTCCACATCAGACAATAGCTCCCCAAAATCTTCAATCAAATTTGAATTTTGTTTCTGTATGTAAGGTACAAAGTTTTCTCTGCAAGAAATTATGATGAGTTTTATAAATATGGTTAACATGACACAGGCTTTTATTGTATCCAAGGATTGAGATGCAGATTTTTAGCCAAACCGTGAGCATTATTTGATTAAAAATTAAAATATTAAACTTAGTTCAATTTCTAAGAAAAGCTCAATGAGAAGCAATGTAATGACAGTCCACGGCCACTGACAGCATTTTTCAACTTAGCAGGACACAAATTACATTGATTGATTGCAGCAACTGATTCAGTTCAGATTATTAGTGGCATGGATTATAACCACTTGAACGTCCACCCCGCGCGACCATATTCCGGTCAACTGTCCGGGTTTTTTTAGCGACGTACGCCCCGCGCTGCGCAGTCACAAGATTTTACAAAAACGTTTATATTTTCTAAACTACTTAAGGTATAATAATAAAAAAAATCAGGAGTATAAATGAAAATACAATTATTAAAATACAATGATAGTCATTATAAAATACCTAATGATTCTTGACTATAATCAAGGTTAAACTTAAGACATCGGTAAAAATATAAGAAAGATAACCTTCATATTTTAAACTCACTTGACAGGTATCACACCGTCAAAAACTTAAGATAATACACATTATCGTATAGAGCACACGTTCCTGATCATTTTTATGTATAATAACCCCAAAAATATGTAAATTAACGTGAAATACTTACGACATAACTAGGAGTCCTATGCAAACACTCGGGCAGTTTGACCCAACACTGACAAATTATAATTTTTTATCGACTGAGTAACGAGCGTACACTGCCATATATATTTTTTAGCGCAAACTAGTTTATTAGGCTACGTTGTTGTAACAAGGGAATTAGGAAATAATGCCTCTATATTTCGCTACATGCCGCTATAATCAACTGTGTCTCCTTCGACTTCATGGGATAGTATAGTATCCACGAACAGTCTACTGCCTTTTTTGTTTGGATACTATGCTATCATCGGACGTTCAAGTGGATAATAAGATAGGTACCTTTTCTGATCCAAGCAATCTAAAAACTCTCTCATTGTCATCTCCGTGTCATATGGAGTCACGAAATACTCCACTCCCTCATCATTTTTCGTAATGGCATCAGCTAGACCGTTTGGGGTGACTGATACTGTCAACTTTTTGTCAGGTATTATTTGCCTGAAAACAATAAAAATTAGAAATTCAATAAGCTGGCAATTTAACACAAATATTATCTACTCAGCAATGCCAAAACTTTAAAGCAATGTCTTGCTGACAATGATTATACATATCATCAGTTGACAACTAAAACTCTCTAAGTAACAAATACCTAATTGAAATCAAGCTTGCATCTCAGTTTTTTATTTGTTATCATTAATTAGCTGATATACTAAGATAGGGCCACATTTTAAAGAAGGAAATAAATGAATATTCATTTATTAACCTTTGTCAGCACATATCCTTATACAAACATATGTCATAAATAGATGGAGTACCATTAGCAAATTTCACATTTTTATAATTATTATTTTCGGCTTGAATAATAAAGTTATTCATTTACCTAATGTATTTAGTATGGCACCTACTCGTAAATTGGAAGTAAATTAAGTACTTAATATTTGGGCTTGTCCATTTATCATGTCATACAATTTTGGCCTGTTTTAGACCCCCCCCCCCTTCCCCCATCCATGGTGATATTTGGTGATAATTTCTGGGCCTCCCCCAACTCTCATGTCTGTTGGTTTTAGGGCATTTACGACGCATGATCCTTTCCTGTAGAAAGTTTTATTGATAATATTCTTTAAAATGAAATTATTCCATCTTTTGTCAGCCTAATTTGCAAGAAAAAGCACAACATTCGCAGGCATTCGGTCGCAGGTGTATAGGTCACTTTAGTCTTACCTAAAATAATCTGTATTCCACTTCTTAGTAGCCGGCCAAGAGGAACAGCCCCCTTTAATAATGACTGGAACATTTGCTGACACATATTCTCTGAAGAACTCTAACGGCTCTAATGATTTCACCTCGGCGATACTCTCGCCCAAATATAATTCTGAAATACATATAAGTTTTATCAAGAACGACTAGCGCTAAATTTATCTATTTTTAATAATGTTATAATAAAAACTTACCGGATGACTCCTCATGAAGGGTATCAAAAGCATCAGTAATAATACTACTAGTCATGACTTTTATTATTATTTAGGCATCAAATTGTAAACATACAAAATACATTTAATTAATTTTTAATACAGCAAATCATGTAAATAAAACCTAAAAACTACACTGACTGAATCACACTGAAGAGTGTGTGACACTGACACTGAGCACTGACAGACTGCTTTTTTTTTATTGGTTCTAGTTTGGATTCATACATGTATCATATGAATATGATATAAACCAAAACCACTATAAATAAAATTATAGGTAAGTTTGATTTGGAAGCGACAACATAAGGTACCGTAAAACGGGGTAAATAGAAATGTAGAGTAAACTGGTCTGTTAGCTTAGGACAAACAGTCCAGTTTAGAACAGCAGATTTTTTCAAGTGTTATTCTAAACTGGACTGTTTGTCCTGGGCTAACAGACCAGTCTACTCTACATCCCTATTTACCCCGTCATTCCTATTTATCCCTTTTTACGGTATTAAATATATTTCATGGGCATAGGTTTCTTCAAGATTCCCTTTACTGGCTGTCCATATGCATCAACTGGGGGCTCTTTTGCTTTCTGTCCGTCGTTAGGAGGAGCTATCGTTTCGATAGGAGATTGCAGAGGTCTATTCCGAATACTACGATGTATAAAATCACTGCCAGCTTCCACCACAGTCACTAGAACAATCAAAAAATTGTTTACGACGCTACTATAGTTTGCCCAACGTAAATCTCTTGTCACTAACTAAAAGCGGCGTTATAAATGATAATATTTATTTCACATGTTATCTGCCAACTGAATTCATATACAATTTTAGTGGCTTTGAGACTTAATTCTTCAGTAAAAGGTCCCCTGTCGTCGTTTACCATAGTTACCATAAGGACGCTTATGAACGGGTAATTCAAATTACAAGCAAATACCGCCGTCATGGTAAGCGAGAATGTGGAACGTTTCGCTAAAACGGCTCACATATGTGTTCACTACGCTATTACTACGAAGGTGTATATATTTCACAACATAATTGTAATACAAACAATTCAATTTTCGATATGATGGCTCCGACTCCGTAAAAGCAACCGCACTCTGAGCCCTCGGTTCAGGCAACATGTTGAGCTCAAGGAATTCGTCGGCTCCTTGTTGCGTCATGCTAATTTTATTTTTCTCGTGCATCTGCCGTAGGCGCAAAGCTTTATCAAAACTTCGGAGGAAAGTTTTCGACGTGGTATGCAAAACAATCGTATCTAACACTCCTGCAAATAAGATTACAATCAAATTATCGAGAACATAATCTATATATAAACGTAAGTGTCCTGACTGACTGACTCATCAGCACAACACGAAACTACTCGAGCGAGAGAGTAGAATTTTTACATAAGGTTACTTATACAAAGTGTACACGAAAGTCACGAAATAACAGACGATTTTGACATTTTTGACAAATTAAATCCGTAAGGGCATACAATTTTTTTTGTAAAGGGTCGAAATTTTGCATAGAAATTGTGTAATTTTGAAGTTTGATGAGTAAATATAAAAAAAAGTAAATTAACGTTAAAACGGGATTGAATTTTTGTACAGAGAACCTGCAATTTTTGAAGCAAACTTCGTTGGTAGACTATATTTTACATAACAATGACAAAATCTAGCTGTCTTCAAAATGATTCCATTCCCCTGAGAGTTAAATTGTATGGAAACTATGAATCTAGTGGGTTACCATAAAACCAATGTAGTAAATTCAACCCCTGGGGTGGGCGAAAACGGCGTTGAAATTTCGTATGTAAATGATGTAATTTTGAAGTTGGTGACTTGATTGTTTTAATTGCTGATTAAAAACGAGAGAAATGATTAGAGCGTTTTCTGATATTCATGCGTTAAGGAGATCCAAATGGGGAAGTTTGTATGAAGAACGTGAAACACGTTTAAGTGAACTATGTTTGAAATACTATTAGGGAGACTGAATGAAAACCTTACGACACGCGGACGAGGACGGAAAGCTAGTAATTATCAGAATTGGGCAAAAAGTAATATGATTACTTCTATAAATTACATTTGTATGTGTACTTTGTAATAAATATTACAAAGTACACATACAAAAGTAATCTGAAGGAGTAATCATATTACTTTTTGCCCAACTCTGGTAATTATGTAGATGAGTTAGAATAATGTGAGCCATTCTTACTTAATTGTGAACATCTCGCTATGATAGTCTCCTTGTAGCGATGTTTCTTGGTCATCGGATTGCCTAGGAAATTCAGATCGACTAGGGATATCAACGTGCAAAGGCTATCAGCGACATTCTGAAATTATAGAAAAAGATAATCTTGCCGTCGGCATCTCTTTCTTAGTTTCGCTTTATTAATTCTAATCTTAACTATGCAGTGGGCAGGGGGAGCATGCCGCTTCGTCTGAGATCTGTTAAAGTCCCTTCTTGTCTCTAGAAAACGCCATGTTTTTTGCAAGATTATGCTACTTAAACTATGCCGTCATTTTCTGGTGTTAATAAGCCCTTTATTTAATGGGACACTTACAACCATGGAGTATATGCATGATAGCAACATTTTACATAAAACTAGCATGACTCAAGGGAGCGTAACCATGGCAATAACAGACAAAAAAATTATCCATTTACAGCAGCTGTTGAATTATGCATTCAAGTATTTACTCACCGAAAAATCATCTAAGTTATTCTTTTTAGCAATTAGAACTTCCAATCGGCGGAGTGGTTTAGCCCACGCAACATCTGTCAGTTTGTTTTCTGAGACGTTTAAAACTCGAAGAGTAGACTGAAAAGAAGAAAAAGTGTCTGTGATGGAAATGAAACGTCGCCGCATACGGCAGCGGGTCTAAATACCTACTCAAAGGGCAGCGGCGTCAACTTAATATCATCATCATCATCATATCAGCCGAAAGACGTCCACCGCTGAACGTAGGCCTCCCCCAAATATTGTCACAATGACCGGTCTTGTGCCACCCGCATCCCACTTAATATATAAATACATTATTATTACATTTATACTAGATTAGATGAACAAGGTAACATTACAAGCTTCACAATTTACTGAGTTTAGATACGTGCATACCCCAATAGCTAACATAGTTCTTGGATCGAAGCAGAGTCCATCTGGGTTGAGCGTATCCTGCTTCTCTACATGAAGTTCTTCCAAGTACTTTAATGTTTCCAAATTCTCGATCACGCTAATCCTGTTGTGGCTTAAGTATAGTTTTTTCAATTTGTACAGTTTATCCAGCCCTTGGATTTTGTTTATTTGGTTCCATTGAAGATGTAAATGAGTTAAGTTGTATAAAAGATCGAGGTTTTCAATCGATGATATTTGGTTGTTGTGATAGTAAGCATATACAATGTGAGTAGGATTTTTTGGCTTGGGCTGTGAAAAGACGACCAACTTTAAGATGCGATACAGTCAATACAATAAAAATATTTCACTGAAGTTCAGACTGGTGAATTAATAGTATAACATTTTATTCTTAACTTACTATTTCAATTAGAGATTTTTCGTGCAAAAACAGATGTGTCACCCTTTTTTGATCGGATTGCTTTTTACGAATAAGTGTCCTCGCTTGTTTTCGAAGATCATCTTCAATTAGCTTTAATTCAGTTAATTTTGATTTTCGACGTACTGTTTTTAACATTTGTATTAATATAGAAATAGTTGTATACAGTTATACATGAAACTATCGATCGGTTTCGTTTGAAAATAACGCTGTTTCCATGGTAATTTTAATGTTGGTATTGCCAGCTTCCGAAATATGTATTCATATTCATATTTAATTTTTCAACTAATATTTTTTTTAATATATTTATTTTCAAAACTACAATTTATGTACATAGATTAAATCTAACTAATCTACTTAACCTAACCTATATCTAAGATTGGCCCTTGTGGCATTGTACCGAGGATGCTGGCGGCATTTCCTCGCTGTATCGCAATACTGATGCGTTGTGCGAGGAAGTCGCCAGCTCTTCGGTCTCTAGTTACATCAACCAGACGTTTCGCGATCTCAGCAAACAATTTGCGTGCGCTGGGGCCCCAAGAACCTAAAGTTTCTACGCCAAACGGTACAAAATCGTACTCTTTGCCGAGGCCCTTATATTTATTACGTTTTAAAAATTCGGCATTTTCAGCCGCAGCGGCTGCCTTAAACGTAGTTCGTTGAAGATGGGACGGTGCCAGGGTCATATACTCAAATTACTGGAATCCGAAAGTGCTAAATGACTTGACACTTGACAGTGACGTGACTATTGACGTGCTATTGACTTTTATTGACTAAATAAAAAAAGTCGGCTTGTTTGGCTTGGTCAGATATTTTGTGTAGTGTAGTTAAATTTAATTTAAAATCGCTGCTACATATGCGACTGATCATTGCCGTTCCCTGTTTGTCTTTTAATAATTAACAGTACCTGTCGGTCACGTGGCAAAGTATTATTCACTTTGTACAGTATCGCAAACAATTATAACCTAAATACCCAAATCGGAACAAGAAAAAATGGGTGAGAGATACAACATTCACAGTCAGCTAGAGCATCTACAGAGCAAATACATTGGTACCGGTCACGCTGACACTACGAAGTATGAGTGGTTGACGAACCAGCACAGAGATTCGTGTTGCAGCTACATGGGACATCCAGACTTGCTGAGTTATTTTGCTATTGTAGAAAATGAGTCAAAAGCACGAGTTAAATTCAACTTGATGGAAAAAATGCTGCAGCCATGCGGCCCACCGCCGGAAAAGCCTGAAGATTAGTTCAAATTGTGTTGTTTTCAAGAACTTCTACACAGTGCTTGTGGAATTTCTCCAATTTTAAAATGTATTCCGGTTTCTATCTAAGAAATAAATCTTGACAATTATGTTATATTTTTCTTATTTCTAAAGATAATTATTGCACGGGAACAGTTTGTTCTAGATTTCTTACTTTGATAAATAAATAATAGCATTTTGTTCATTCCGACATGTTGTCAAGAATTCAAATTTGAATAAATCTTTATCAAGGTCATGCATTTAAGGGTTAAGCTGATAATACAACAATATCAAAAAAAACACAGTTTAAATTTCATCCTGCATTTAATAATGATTTCCACTCTTCCATCTTAACATTCAATGATTCTTCCCGCTTCTTTGCCTCCTCTTTCAGCACTGCTTGCTGCTTGAAACGGTTGACCACGTTTACGACAAGTATCTTCTGTATATTTGGAACAATTTTATCACATTCCTTCTCTAGCAACTCCATAGCATTAGTTGTACATTCGGGATCCATGGAACCTGTTAATCTAAAGTCTGATATCTGTTTTAATCCTGATAACATAGACATTGTTATTGTTCCATGATTAATATAATTTCCTGAACTCATTGTGGCTACATGTTCTTCAGCCTCTGTAGGATCTATGAATATCTTGTCTCCGATGACAGCCAAGGAGCAAGCAGTGATTATATCGTACATGGGGACTGCAGCGTCTCCTAGTGCTAGGCCTGCAGCATTGATGGCCGCGGCAAGACAAGCTCCATCATGTTCCAAAATGTAGACAAAGACATCAATCTGAAATAAATATACAAATTAGTTGCTAATCCAAAGAATATTCCTAGTTCGTAGTTACTTCCTAAACTATGTAAATAAAAATAAGACAATTGTGTCCCTAGTGAAAAGGGCTTGTTAGAAAACAGTGTATACATACAGCACAACTCTTGCATCAAACTTACACTCTTTTTAACAACCTTTAGGGGGTTGTCTTCATTTTCATTAGGGCCGCACTTTACACAGACTAATCTAGCATAGATTGGAATATTGCTATACTTGAATAGAAACAGCTATAACTAGAATCATTTCTATCTTAAGTATTTACGTATTATACTCATGTATTTAATGGTCAGCATAAACCAAGTAGGCTATAGTGTTAAAACTTACAAATATGTAAACTCTTTACAGATGGGACTTATTCATGTAAATTCAGAAACAATGTCATAATAAAATTAAACACCTGTTACTTGATTAAGTCCCATTTCTCATTAAAATTAGTGATAATTGTGAATGTTTACATCAATATAAACCCTCAGTCAAGTTGTCAGTTCACTGTTCAATATTATAGTATTCCATTTTACAATCTTGCCTTAAATGGCAACATGACGATGTTCTAATTTCAAGCTGAATTGCAAAATAAAACCTTGTAATAATGCAGTTAACATGTTTCTATCAATCCTTATAAACAATTGTAGTTACCTGGTAATTAGGAAACAAATGCCTGCAGACTGCTGGCTCCAGTGCCTGCCTCAGCGCTACTGACAGGGCCTTCTCTTCTGGATCTGGTGCATGGGGGCGGCGTTCCCGGGGACATGAGAAGGGAGCAAACTTCACTTCACAGAACAACTGGCCCATTTGACTGTCAAAATTACATGATTATTTAAACATTGCTATTTGAAGTTTTGTTTTAATGACTAGCCTAGCAACTAAATGTTATGCAAGTATGTAATAATGCTTTTTGTTTTAATTATCATTAATAAAGGAGGCCTGATCAGGAACGGATCCGAATTAGTACATGCTCGCCCCCTGACTCTTGGCTTATGTATGCCTAGGCGCTGTTTTAGCATAAAATACTATCATTTCATAGGTCAATGCCCTCCCTGAATGAAGTTCTTGATCCGCGCCTGGGCCTGATTCAGGTATCTATTATTGCTTTACTAGCAATGTTTGAAGATTGAGTGAGAAATATGGTTTGAGGGCAGTAGATAAACATTGACAGGGGTTCTGTGTTCCACTGAAGTATACATTTATTATATGAATACATAATTGAGAATATTGTTTCATAGGATAGCCTTGACAATAATGCCAATATGCAGTAGTCATTATTAACCTTTCGTATGCCGCTGTCAAAAAATGGTATTGAATTTATGACCTTGAAGTTTATAATTTATAGTTCAATTGCTTGGGACCGATACGGAACAAGACATACTTAAATAGTGCATTCCAGAGGACTTTGCCGCTGTAATTTGAAAAGTGTAATATTGTATGGCAATTTAAGAAGTTTACACTGTAGGAATGACAAACCTGAATTCATTCTGATGTGGAATTTCTCTTGGATCAAAGACGGAACATACCACTTTCGTTTTCTTCAATTCTACATAAGCTGACCCCTTCGCTTGAGATACCATATCTGTCCTCGCAACTGAAATAGAACCTTGCGATTAGTTCAACACTTTTTCATTCATTATTTACTAATTCACAATGGTAAACACGTACAAAACATACACATGCTTCGGGCTTCATTAAGATCGCGCCCATCTTGCCGTAACCCTTTTTCGTTTATTAAATCTTTATGCAGCTCGTCATATGTTTTAAAATAGTCTTTTGTGAACCGTTTGTAAGATATACTGTCTTCTGGGCCGTTAAATCTACGGTAATCTAGAGGCATTTTGGGGTTATATTATAGTACAAAAAGTACAAAAACTGTTGTGTTGTATCCGTCACCTCGCCGTCAGGCATGACATGAAGTCAGGCTACTCAGGCTGTCACATGGCTGTCACTTTCATTCGTGGCAAGCACAGATAAAATATAGGGAAGATTCCGTGTATTAAGACATACATGAACAAACTATTGTCATCCTTCACCCCATCTCAAGACGTATTCCATAAGGAAAAAGAGACAAATAAAGTAGCTCTACTTGGTCGTGAACTCCATCAACGACTCCATTTTCTTGAACAATGCTACCAACCTGACTAGATAAAATGTCAATACTATTAGTGATGTCCAGTCTTCAATCGTATACTTTTATCGTCAATAATAATATTTTTACCAAATTAGGTAGCGAATACAGTAGGAATAAACCTTATTACCTACTCAAAATCACGATCTTCTTCGATCGTGATTTCAAAATCTACATTTTAGGATAAAAATAAAATCACAAAGTTAACGAAATATTTTCTTTAATTGTCATAATGAGGGTTTCCTAAAACGTATGCCACTAGTTGGCGCCACTTAGCCGTAAGGTCCCGCTAAGAAACACAATTATCTAGCCCCAAAGAAAGACTGAGTAAATGTTTTTTTTTTTTTTTTTTTTAAATAAAGTTCAAATTTTTTTATGTATTTTTTTTAACTTATACAAAATATTTAAACCAGAAACTATAAACATAGAATTTAGACAAGTTTCTGGACCTGCTCCCGCCCTGGTGATTTCAGAAAACTCTCATTATACTATCATTCCTTAAAGCATACCTAACAATTTTGGTATGACATGACAAGTATCACATGAGCGTCATTATTAAACTAAACTTAATTTACTTGCTGGTTGACATGACATTGGATGATTATCAAATATGGTGGGTAGTACGTCAGAATGTAATCACTTATGCGCGTACCCTTGCCTGAAACAACAGCTTAAAATTGTGCGGAGCATATTTTTGAATACTCTTTAGGGTACCAGTCGTCTGTCTTTTTGATATTTTTGACCCATAATAGCCTTTGTTCAGTGTCCAGTGGAAACCTGTTGGACATTAAAAACATCGATTCATTTTTGAGTTGACTATCAATACATTTATCGATATCACGATCGGTCTCTTAAGTATCACACTATGCGATACAAATGTTTGAATCCCACTATTTATAATTACATTACGAATGTAAATACAAATGGTTTAAGCACAAAACTACACATATGTATCCGACAACAAATATTGAATAAGATTTTTAGTTACTTTTACCTTAATAAGGTTCGAAATCTTAAAATTCAAGTCAAAACTAAATTGCCGGTGAAACGTAATGTCTTTATTTTGTTCATTCAGGTAACCCTGGCGGTTTTTACACCCTGGAACCACACAAGTCATCACTTTTATCACATTCCGTGCACTTATCGAACAGAAATATACATGAAAAGCTTTATTTTAATCACTTTTACTATTTGCGGTTTAGGTGCACTAGTATACCCAAACAAAGATCGTTGACAGGCATTGCCGGCGTCACCCACAGATAAAATAGACTCGGTCTATCAATTTTATATGTCTATGGTGGCAAGCGTTTTGATCCATGCACGAAACTGAAAATAGAGTGCGATCAAAAACATTTGCTGAGTGCTTTAAACACAATGTCAGAATCAACTATTATAATATTTATGATTTTATTTACACCTTACGTAATAATTAAGCGATGATAGGATTACAAATAAATTAAGAATTGATGCCGACATTGATTTGTTGCGAATGAGAATAAGCCTTGAAATTAGAAATGGACGTATCCAAGTTGCCAACATCAACATGTAAACGGATCTATCTGTCATGTCAATTTTAGGAAACGCGATGTGTTCCTGAAAGTGTGTATTTTCATGTGATATGCAATTGTTAATTTTATATTAATAATCACGTAATGTGATAGTAGTATAATCGGTATAGAAATATAGTGTTATTGATCTAACAATTGATCTGAAGAGTAGTTAGACTGTAAATAAGGTAAGCTGGCATTCGCCACATTCACTTTAACCGGTGACGTTTCACCGTTGTTACACTAAAAAAATGTTACTTTCCTACTGAAAACAATTCCATAAGACTGTTGTATGTTCACTCGTAGTGTCCTAGAATATGTTAGGGATTATTTATAATCTTAGCTGTGTCCTAATCCTAGGTATGCCGTAACTGTATCATGTCATGCTACTATTCATACCTAACATAACACTAAGATAAATATTACTATCACCATAAATTGGGCCTCCTAATTGATCAATTATTCTTAATATATGTAGCTATTCACCATAACTATTGTTGTACAAACAACTTGATAAATTTAGATAGCTGTGTGCATTTTCAATAGAAACATAAATACTTAGCATAACTCATTTTCTATGTATAAGTCAGTTGTTATCATGTAATGTATTGTACTGGTATGTGGCCTACTGATTATGAATTTATGTTACAAGTATATGTAAATGAGTTTTATTACCTTTTGTTATAATTTTAAATCATCATTATTCAAATATAATCACTTGGGAAACTCAACCAAACTACTATTGTTGTGTAGGGGCATTCAATGGAAACATCCCGTAAGCCACACTGTCTTTTCATTACTTTTGAGAAATAAAATTAGTAAGCTGAATTACGGTATAATAATACCATTTCTAGGCTTTAAGATTGACAGTGTTTCCTATCATAGTATGACGTAAGTGACAAAAAGTAGATGTTTTCATGGAATGCTCCTGTATAGCTAAAATGACTGGTATAGCATCACTTAGACATGGTACCAGAGTAGCCTAGAGATCCAATTGGGTTAAAACATTTAAATTAGTGACTAAAGAGTTATTAGTGTTACTAATGCTTACCTCCGGGTTTTAGGAAAGTGAAATGCATGTCACACTTCTAGTGTGTGGCAGTATAGTTTGATATTTGCAAACTGTACCATAAAATTAGTAGTAGATGTCTCTATTAATTGTAGGACTAATAAATCCTACTGTCACAATTTTACTATTGTACTCAAATTACCTAATAGGGTTATCTTGTGATGGGTTATCATACATTTACATGTATGTATTTTTATAATTCGTATGCCATTAGGCAAAGTGCAAAGATCAGGATTAAAAAAAAAGTCCATTGTTGTTTCACAAAAAAAAAACAAATTTTTGCTAAATCCCTACAACAAAAAAATAGTCAGTTCTTTTGGTTGTAGAAATTGAGCAAAAAATTGTTTTGTTTATTATTATTTTATTACATGTACTTATATACATCCTAGGCCAAAAGTATGGAAGCAAGTTTATATTGTTAATAAAAGCAATCCGATTATATGACTACAAGACTAAGTGATATTTTCCAGTTTATAGACACGCTATTCATATTTTACTATGGAAAAGATGGGCCAATGCCATAAGTAAGGTAGCTGGACATCTATAAATAAAAATAAAAAAATAAATATCTTGGGACATCTTACACAAATCGACCTAGTCCCACGGTAAGCTCAATTAACACTTGTGATGTGGGTACCAAGCGACGATATATATAATAGAATAGATACGTATAGATACTTAAATACATAAACAGCCATGACCAAGGAACAAATATTTGTGTTAGTTAAATACACAAATAATGCCCTTGCTGGGATTCAAACCCGGAACCTCCGGCTTCGTAGGCAGGATCACTACCAACTAGGCTACGGAGGCTGACATATGGATGCTGGGAACACAAAATAGACTGGAGAAATCTGGAGGTCTTAGATGGCACACCACTTCCGTGCAGTGGACGTGCGCGTGACGTGCAAGCGGTGTGCCATCTACTATGACATTTCCTACACTACAACGCACACGCCACGCACACGCGCTCGTGCAAGTGCTGCACACGGTGTGGCCCAACCTTTACACTCTTTAGATTCATAAAAAATCAATTGGTTCAACTTTCTTACTGTTTCAATTGCAGTTATCATCATGGTACGGAAACGAACGTACGTCTTCGGTGCCATCGCGTTGGCGATATGGGCCGCGGCAGCGGCGGCCGACCCGCAGGGACCATCATCAACATCATCAACCACACTGGTAAGATCAAGTTAAATTAGGGATTCAAACTAGAGATGGGCCGACTAGTTGCCGACTAGTCGGGAACACCGACTATTCGGCACCATTTACACCTACCGACCGACTAGTCGACGACTAGTCGGCATAAAATGCCGAATATTCGGCACCATAATTCCTACGAAATCTTACTTACTAATGCCCGAGATCTTGGTTTATTACGGAAATAATTATTTGTTTTCTCAATACTTCGAACGAAATACGCCGGTACACAAAAACGTAAACAAAACTTGTCAACATGACCGCGTGGCACATGGAGCATCGGGCGAAGCGAAACGAACATTTCCGATTGCACCCGAAAAATAGCCGAATGACTAGTCGGCCGACTAATCGGCGCACATAAGGGTATCGACGCCTTAAAGCTGGCCATTAGTCGACTATAACAAAATGTGGAATTCCTATAAACTGGTAGCTAGACTCATTAGTCGAGGAACCCATATATTACAGAATCATATTTATTTTTCGTTGGAAGTTGACGATATTTGTCAATCGGGTATCAATTTAGCGTTTTGATAAACGTACGTGTTGTGTGGCACAAGGGTGAAATAAAATTACCAATTTTTAAACGTTGTTTAAATGAATATAACAATTGTTTTTTAAAAATGTCTGCGCATAACAATAATTTACCATGTATTGTTATTATGATTTGTTTATTGTTTCTTAATTATTAAGTCTAATTTACCGGACATTCTACATTTAAGTAACTACATAATGCGCATCAAATTTACGAGTCTTACTTAAACTCAAAATGGAAAAAGTTATATTGCGGGATCTGACCCGTGTGTATTTTTTTACTGATTTGATAACGTATTTAGTCTTCTTGCATATTACTATATAATGGGCTGCTACTAACTGCGAACTTTGTATTTGTGCTAATTTTATACAATAAGCAATTTTACCAAACAAAGTTGGTTTTGCGGTTCTAAAATAAATTTAATGATTTATCATCAGAGGTTCGTCTGGTGTTAGAGTTGTGATCAAAGAATACATTTTTTGCATGGGTCAAGAATGTAAGGCGATAAAAATTTTAAAGAAGCTAGATGAAGTTTTGAGTATTCTTACTGATTTTGCTACATTCCCATAAGATCAATCAAATGATGAACTTCTTCGTATATTTTCCCGCTTAAAGTCGGAATTTAAGACTAGGTCGGACTAGGACTTATAGTCGATATGCCAAAACAGGGATACCAGCTGACGTTTTTTTTCTAATCCCGAGATCTCTTCAAGTTTTGAATATCAAAAGGAAATCGACCACGATTTGACAAAGAGATTTGCTATTGAGCTGGAAGTCATCTCGAGTGGACAAAGAGTAGACCTAAGTAGTTCGAGTCATATTGCGACGATACGGCATTCTCTGTAGAGTATATGCTTGGAAGCCACTGACCCCAACTGTTTACAAAATTCAGATGCATGGATCTATTGTTATGAAGCATGCCCTTCTCCCCATAGGAAATTTATCGGAAGAAGCCGCAGAAGCCAGGAACAAGCACTTTGGAGAATTCAGGAATAGCTTTTCAAGAAAATTTTCGAGGGAGCAGTGTTATTGAGACGTTTTCAATCGGCTGTTACTTACTTCCGATCCACTTCTCAATAGCATCAGGCCTAAGCCACCGAAAATATTAAAACCTTTTAGCTCTGCTGCCAGAAATATGATGCTTGCCCCAGATATAGACACTAATGCTATATTGGATGATGATGATCTGACATTATATTTTGAGTAACGATCGGACGCATCATCTGAGTAAGAAAAACCATATATTTTGTTAATAGTTAATGTGTAAATACCTATGCAAAATTAATTTGACTTCCCCAATCAGGCCGCCAAGGTGTAAAAGCGGTCCAAAATAAATTCTTTTAATATAAGAGTCATATTTAAGTATAAAATGCGAAACAACGTAAAGAAATAATTATGACCAGCTTTTTGAGTCAAATACCCCTGTGTGCGGCGATTTGAGCACCGACTAGTCGGCTAGTCGGCAAAACCCCTAGTCGGCCCATCTCTAATTCAAACTATAGGTGCAAAACTTTAATAAAACTTGTCAAGTGGACATGAAAGTGCCCATACATCCATAAAATATACATATCTACCTACTCTACACACCCAATCATTGTAAGTTCAAGATTCCAAGATAAGCAATAAAATTGCATACATATCTTTCACTTTTTTTGCTTGGATAAAGTGTTCCTATATGTCAGTTTTGAAATTTTGTTAAAGTTTTGCACCCATAGTTCCGATCCCTACTAATAATAAATAAAGAAATATCTTGGAAATATGCGTCGTGTTAAGACAACGACTATGTCCTGCCCATCTTGGCACAATTGAACAATTGTTTTGGGGGCATTTTTGAGCTGGCATTAGACTTCCATGTTATATATGGTTGCAGACGTGAGTTTAACGCAGTCGATTCGAAAGCGTAACCACTAACTTACTTTCTGTTCGTCTTGTTTGTTACTCTTGTATTGGTGCGTGCGAATGGGATAGTACTGGATAGTACGCATGCCCTAATTATCTCGCATTGGTTTTGTACTGGCGGCTGTAAAAAATATGTTAACGATTTTAAACCTTATGCGTTGGATGTACGTTCAAAAATATATACCTACATATTATTACATGTGGTAATGTGTAAGTGTAATGATAACTGTTATCTATGTTAATGCGTCATGTATATAACCACTGACATGCTTCATTTAGCTGTGGCTATATACTGTCGCTCTTATTTTACATATCAATAGAGTCTATCGCAAAAAGCACGTGAGTGATATGTTAGTTTTATTAATTAGAACACGTGAACCTGTTGATTAGCTTTTTATTTAAGTACGGAGTTCCTTACAATGCGCACAGGTGGCGCTAGTGGTTGGCGCGAGCGCAGTGTTCAAATTATAAACGTCATTGTACGGTGGATTCATCCTTACTTGTCTTATCGTGTAAACAAACACTTTTTGAAAACATTATCACACTTTTCTCTGCAATTATACAATAATCATCACGTCAAATGTTGTTGCATACTTAAAAAAACTCGCAAATTATTATAATCACTCAAAAAAGCACTGAAAAATATCATTTCTGTAAAGATTTTCGTCAATAAACGCTGCTACGGTCGAATAACCATCATGACATCTGACATTGCGATGTCTAGATTGTCTATGTACCGTTATGTTGGCATGTCAATATATCGATATTAATACTTAAAGTACAACTTGGAAAAAATGAAATTAAAATAAATTGCAGTAATTTACCAAAATTGTGGTAGTTGATTTCAATATGTTTTTGATATAATATTGTACTAATGAATTCTCTTCCTGACAGGCGACGCAAAATCGATATTCCTCTATTTACGTAAATAGTGAAATTATCGCTGACATTTCTAATCACTAGTGATTGTCTTTGAGCATCTTTGACATTTTGTTTGTTTACATGATAAGACAAGTAAGGATGAATCCACTGTAGGATTTGTAGGTGCAATTATGTGGCCGACGCGGTTTACAAAAAAATTTAATCAATGTCTTTTTATAATTGTAGAATAAATATTTTTTTATGTTTTTTGTCAAAGCCTTCTTTTTTTTCACAAATATTTCTAGGGAAGATACAATATTAGAAAATTCACTGGTATATAGACTATAGAGTTATCTGTTTAAGGCACAGGTCACAAAACTTTACCCTCTCTTCCCTCATCCTTACGAAAAAATCATGAAATCAACGTGACTGACAAAAGTCGTAATCATAATATGTGATTAATTACGAAATTGTCAATGTAAGTAAGTAATCCTACATTTGTTTTAGTCAATAGTCTAGTTTTATAGAGTATTTTATGAGGATGCCGAGCACATACACGGTGCCTCGCGAGGAAACCACATAATTTTAACTATGCATTCTAGACATCAAAATAAACAAAAAATATTATGAGACCAAATGTCAAAATCCACAAAAAAAAATATTTTTTTTCGATTTTTTTTTAGACTTTTTGAATACTTTTTAAAATTTCCAATACTTTTTATCATAACAACAACTTGTTAAAACTAATTTTTTAAATGTTTTTTTTAGGGACAGGTTTTTTCGTCAAGTCTATTCTTATTTTTTGATTGTCAGGCAAAAGGTGTGGCAATATTAAAACACATTGTGGCAGCATTGTAATCAAAAAGAAGTTTTGTGACGAGTTACGTCGAAAAACTTTTTGCGAAAAAAGGTTAATTATCTTTGGAACTAAGCCGAATCCAGGAAATTTTATATAACATTAAATACTCTAAATATGCTCAGGAATTCAGCATTAAAATTACATATGTGGGTTCCTCGCGAGGCACCGTGTATATGGATATCGAAATAATCCAAAACCTTAAAAATACCCGAAAATTTCTCGTTTTTCTCTATGAGTCCATGTTACGATCAGTTTTCGATTCGAGGTTAAAACATGTATTATTCGATTTATTTATTCATCATAATAGTACATTGTGCAATGTGCATCAAGGGAGGTAAGTACGGAATTACTAACGATATGGTTAGAACGGCGCGTGGCGCTTAGACAGCAAGTTAGTCCATTATATTACGGAAAAAAAGTTCACATTCGGATACCAGCACCAAATTTTAGTATGTTGTTAAATATGTCATTTTGTATCCAAAACTGCCGGGAGACACTCTCTCAAAGGTCAAGGTCACCAGTAATGACGTCATCAAAATGCCTAGTGCCTGATTTCAAAAAGCGCTTATTTGTTCCTCATCCGCCCAACGTATACCATTGTGTGTGGTATCAATAGAAAGGTCATTAAATATCCTCTAACTTTGTCTTTTCTTGTTATAGCGTACATCTATGAATAAAAAAATATCGTTGAAAGAATAAAAATATTTTTTTACTCTTTTCGTACAATGTACATTTCATCAGGAAACAAGCGGTATTAGCAAAAAATATTGTTCTACATAAATGTAGCCAAACTATTATCCTAAAATATACAGTTTAAATCATCGAAATCGGTTGAAAATAAACAAAGTTATGTCATTTTCTATATTCCGCGGCAAACGCCATACACACGACATCCGCCCGCCCGCCAGTTCGAAAATGTAAATTGCACCCAAACTATGCAATTGATTTATACTAATAAGATATGAACTAAAAGCCAATTAATTATACGAATACTAGTTGTTTTAAAAATACTATTGTTATTAAAATAAAATACATAATTTAAGAAAAAACCAAATTAAAAGACATAGGTACTTAGAGTAAGGTAGAAAAAAGGTAACAAATGAATAATAATAACTTCTAACTATCAATAAAATAATATTATGTATATATTTCAAGGTTTTATTTGGAACAGTAAATTCTGGAGCAAGTTCCTTCACATACACAAAGAAGAATGCAATTTAAAACGTTTTTTACGCATACGCCACCGTGGACAAGGCACAAGTTCTTTGCAACTTGCAGTTACATCAGGAATCGTTTTCTACAACTGGAATATAGACAAATACTTTCTCTTATTTTTTCCAGCTCCAATCGCAGGGATCAATTTTCTTGTGGATAAGGCAAGGCACTTCGTCCATATCTTCGTTTGTTTGTAGAATGGTCCGCTTCAGATTTTGAGTCAGTTTCAGTGCATCTTTAGTTGGTGAGATCATAAATTAAGGTGAGATGCTTTCGATAGCTTTATATTTATATGAAAACATTCCGTCTGCCTATAATTAATTGTTATATCATTTGTAGTCTCTCCGGACATTCGTCATCCAAGTGGTGGACGGTCTTCCTCTTTCCCTCTCTCCAGTAGCCATGGACAGATATTTTATCACGACATGACTATCCGGTCGGCGAAGGACGTGACCTTACTATCTTAGCTTATTTTTACAACCTTGAAACTCCTCTTTACATGCTTCTTGTGAACTCTGGCCGTGAGCGTGAATCCTCCTGCCCATCGTAGCAGACGAAGTATGCGATTAGAAGCAATCCCAGATATTTCAGCAATGGATGCATCGCTTAAAAAATAATCAAACTTACCTACAGGCAAAGCTTCTTCACACAAGCTAACAATATGAAGCACGATACTGAGCACGGAAATCGTTTTCCAGGGCAAGCAGCTTGCATCAGTTCGTAACAGCAGAATTGTTTCTAAATTCAACTAATAATTTATAGTTAGCTGTAGTAAGAATAACAAGCAAATTGCTAATTTTAATAATTAGTAGGTTAATGAATATTCCGTTAGAATGACAACTGTAATATGTACATACAAAGTTAAAGTCCTCACTTCTTCCTCCGTGACTATGCTCTCGTCTTCACGCGAACAAGCCTATGCCAGAATATTATTTTACACACAGTCGCCGCTGAAACAAATAACCACCATACGTGAGGGCGAGGGTTTTTTTAGAGGGACGGAAACATTGATGTTTAGAGTTGCTTGCCCTGGAAAGGACTTACATGCTATCGATACACAATGATAAGATCGTTAGCTTGTTTGAAGAGACTTTGCCTCTAAGTTTGATTAATTTCTTATGCGATCCGTCCATTGCTGATATGTCTCTGATTGCTTCTCATCGCATGTAGGGGAAGGTAGCCCAAAGCGGGCATAGCGCCCAAAGAGGGCACTGGATTTTATGTTGCCATTTCAAAATGGAGCGTGTTTGTAACACGTGACAGTACTCCCCACCATACTCGCGCATCTCGTGTCATTCGTCCGGCTAATCTATGAGCACGCCGTTACAGTCTCTGACAAAAACATGTTTTTTGCGGTTTTTTGAAAAATATATCAAGGTGTGAGTCATGTGTTTTCTCATTTTCGATGCTTGCAATGCTGTCATTAATGCCTGTTACTTAATAATTAGTTATCTGGCCGTAATACCCTTGCGTTCAACTCTTCGTGTCTCAACATTTGGAGGGTAGATTTTGCTTTCATTTTGTAATTGTCGAAAAAGGCAAAGCGGGCAGGGTAATGTGGGCACTGTCCGCTTTGCCCGGTGTGTTTTTTACAATGTAAATTTAGTTGAAAACTGGTATATTTATAAAACTAAGCCTCCCAGCATCCCAACGTCCCAGCAAAAACGTCGTTTTGAATGCCACGAACTTTAGAGGACCCATCTGTCGAGGACTAAATAAAATGTAATGACTGCGACTCGTGGGCTCATGTATCTTGGACATGAGATCCAGAAATCGGGTCCGTTTAAATATGTAATATGTGTCAGGAAATTAAAATATATTTTAATATTAAAAAAGGTAACTAATAGATGGTTATGCCTGAATAATATTCATCGTCATCATCATATCAGCCGAAAAACGTCCACTACTGTACATAGGTCTCCCTCAAATATTGCTACAATGACCGGGTCAGCGCGGCTCGCATCCAGCGGACTCCTGCGACGTCGACGAGGTCATCAGTCCACCTTGTGGAGGGGCCTACTCACGCGCCCCTTCCGGTACGTGGCCTCTACTAGAGATCCTGTTCACCCCAACAGCCATCGGTTCTACGTGCAATGTGCCCTGCCCACTGTCACTTCAGTTTAGCGATTCGGAGAGCTGTATTACTTTGGTCTGCTGCAGATGGCCTCATTTCTAATACGATCACACAGTGAGACTCCTAGCATAGCCCTCTGCATTGCCCTTTGGGTGACTTAGCTTTACCCCAGGCCATGCCCGTTTTGCCCTAAGCCGATGCCCACTTTAGGCCACCCCCTAGGGCAAAGCGGGCAATCGTAGAGGTTTTTAAAATTGCGTATAATTCTTTTGTTTACCATTTTTAGATAAATTAAACCATCCTCCATCGAAAAATATTAAATAATGTACCTTTTGGAAAAAAAAAGAATAAGCTAGCTAGGTTAAATACCACTTTTTTTTCAACTCTCCCTTAAGGTGCCCTCTTTGAGCCACCTTCCCCTAATGTTATGTTTTGGCCGGAATCGAGTGGGCTGTCGAGTATCTGGTGTGCTCATTCATCCCTTTCCCGTTGCTGGAGCTGTAGGTTAATGTCACGGCTGCGTTACCACATTATTTCCTTCTAGTCTCCTTGTCTTTTTGCAGAACCGTAGAATATCCCTGAGCGACCCCATTCTTTCTCTTGCAACCTATCCCTGCCAAACACATAATGCCGCTGCGCATTCTACCAGAACATGCTGACTAGTTTCGTCTCTCCCGTAATGTAAACAGGCTGCTTAAGTACTTATTCCCATCACCTTAAGATGCCTGTTGAGGGTGTTGTTTCTCGAAATAATTCCGATCAACATCCTCAAGTCAATTTTTTCCAACTTCGTAAGTATCGGTTTCTCCTCACGTCATTTTAGCTTGCCTGAAAGTGTTTTCCTCTTTCCACTCTCTCTCCGCTTCTATTTCTTTCAGTTTACTCAATACTCTATCACATACATCGTATGCTAAGATAGACAGGCGTAGACACGCTCAAGGACTGCGTTCGCCACTTATGTAACGTAAGTTCAAGATTGTAAAAATAAGCTAAGATGGTAAGGTCACGTCCTTCGCCGATCGGACAGTCATGTCGTGATAAAAGTTATCTGTCCATGGCTACTGGAAAGAGGGAAAGAGGATGACCGTCCACCACTTGGATGACGAATGTCCAGAGAGACTACAATTGATATAACAATTAATTATAGCAAGACGGAATGTTTTCATATAAAAATAAAGCTAAATAAATAGCGGTAAAAACTTTATGTTCACATAATACCTTGCAAACTGTGTGGAAGCAATAAACGATTGAGTATTGAAAGCATCTCACCAACTAAACATGCACTGAAACTGACTCAACATCTAAAGCGGACCATGCTACAAACAAACGAAGATATGGACGAAGTGCCTTGCCTTATCTACAAGAAAATTGATCCCTGCGATTGGAGCTGGAAAAAAAAGAGAAAGTATTTGTCTATATTCCAGTTCCATTATAAAAAACGATTCCTGATGCAAGTGCAAGTTGCAAAAAACCCGTGCCTTGTCCACGTTGCGTATGCGTAATAAACGTTTTAAATTGCACTCTTCTTCGTGTATGTGAAGGAACTTGCTCCAGAATGTAAGGTAATAATTTGCTGATCAGAATAAAACCTTGAAATATATACATAATATTCTTTCATTGATAGTTATAAGTTATTATTATTCATTTGTTACCTTTTTTATCTTACTCTAAGAACCTACGTCTTAGACGTGTGCGCCGGTCTAAAAATGATCGGCGGCGGCGTTTGCTGAAAAGTCGGCGGCGGCGGCGTGATTTCGGCGTGAAATCGGCGTCAAGGTCACATGAATAAAAAAGCGGAATTCGATAGTATAATTTGTCATAGTTTAGATAAATGCAATATAACTGACCACCTTCTCCAACATCTGATCAGTAGTTTCTCTTCCCACCATGGTCTAACATAATATTATTATTTTCAACATTTCAACACTGTGGTTTGATTGAACTGGCCCTATTCGCATTAGGTCTCCCAAATCACCTATCATAGCATGTCATAAATAGGGCGCAGCCCACTTCTATTGGATTCCACCTATCTTTACCAGGTGATTGGTCCATCATATTGGGAGGCATCCTACGCTGCGTCGACCAGTATATGCTTGCCACTATGAAATCACTTGCCCCACCGGTAGTGTAATGTATTCAGCCACTGTCACTTCAGTTCAGAGATTTTTTGAGCTACGTTGGTGCTTCCAGTTCTTCTGCGACTCTCAACTAGGGTTTGCAACATCAGTCAATTTTCAGGATATCGTAATGTGAAAATCGAGGCCCGGGAGTTACACGATTTCAGTGCTCTCCGATACAATTAGGGTCTCACTAAACCAATCGACGCGGAGTCGGCTTTCGCCGAGTGTTTTACACCACACTATTCGCATTTAGCCGATCGACCGTCTCCGCGGTTGAACACCTGCGTTCAACCGCGGACGGCGGCGTACGGCCGTGGAAACGCTCGATCGGCTGCGATTTGCTACCGTAACAGTTGTAAAGCGGCGATCGGCTCTCCCGTGCTCCGTCCTGCCGTCGAGACGTCAGACAGCACGCGTACAGCCGCTGAGTCCGACGAACAGATAGATAGGACAGCGGGTGATCGGCAATCGTAAATCTCATTTTTGGAGACTAGTTGTTAGTAACTAGTTTGAAATTGAACAGACATGTATGATTACGACAGTATTACTTCGTGTTGTCAGATCTATTGCAGATTTTAATGTGGGTAATAATTCAAATGAATAAATACAAACGCATCAGTAGCTACTTCGGCCGTCATCGGCTCTTTTCGGCCGTCGTCAGCTACGTTCGGCCGTCGAAGACGCTGAACGGCTTCCGCCAGCTCTGACCGGTCCTTATCGTAGGTACTCGGCCGTGATCGGAGCCGTTCAACTCTTTCCGGCAGCGTACGGCGGTATTAGGAGATTTAGGAATGCGAACGTGTGCGTTAGGCTGCAAACGGGGTCGTACGAATGCGAACAGCTTTAGGGCAAAACGCCGTTTTCCCGTCGAAAGACGTCGTTTCACGCGGGCCGAGCCGATTTACGATGTCCTCGCTCTTATTGCGTTGACATAAAGCTTTTTCCGTACGCGATTAGCCGAAACGGCGCGGACTAGTTTGGTGAGACCCTTACGCTTCCCAACTGTCTTAACGCCAGCGAAGGCCGCAGACCGAGCTCACGCAGAGGCGCGCAAAGACGTCTCTGTATCAAAATAGATCGCGAAGGCCCAGTTTCGCGTAAGGCTGAAGGCCTGGAGCGTCCTACAGAGGCGCGCTAGGTGACGAGGCTGAAGGCCGAGCTGCCAGAGCCTAGCGCTCCCATGCTACACAATGGTAGTGTGACACTCTGCGGCCCTCCGATTCGATTCGATCCCTTGCGAAGGCCGAAAGCCGAACTCCACTTAGTGCAGCACCGAGGCGCGGCAGCTCGCCTCACTCGTGCTCATTGGGCGGTTTTCTATGGTATTAGCCATAATAACTTTAAAGTTGACAAACCGAAGGTGAGTGATATATTTGCTAGTAGTGTTGATGACAAACCCATTCCATTCCAGTCCAAAATCTTGAATACATCTTCCAAAGCAACAGTAAACAAGTTTTGGAGACAAACCATCTCCCGGTCTTAATCGTCGCTGCAATGGGCTGGATTTCAGTTGCATAGAATAACTGATAGAAATTGGCTAGCCGAATTAAACTGAATTGCATTTAAGAGGTCATGGTAACCCCCCTGGACACTACAATATAAGTACCTTTGGCTTACTTGTTCTACTGTTTGTTGGACGCATATTATTATTATTGTAGATAGGGGCTAGAAAATTTGCCGCATCGACCGGTTGCGATCTATTGTGGCAGCCCTGTTTTATAGTTCGTTAGTAATACCCGTTGAGTCTAGGAAGTTCCAGATTCTTTGGGCTGTAATATTCTGTACCTCGTGAGGTTGAAGTACCTGCCTACCTAGGTGAATACTTCTTTTGTACATTAGTGGTCCGCAGGAGCAGAGGATGTGCATAGCAGTTTCCTCTGATTCCTGGCAGAACCTGCATGTCGGTTCTTGTTTCTTACCCATTGGAAACATATGTTTGTTCAACTTGCAGTGTCCAGTTAGAGTTCTGACTACTGCACAAACTTTTTGTCTTTTGAGCCCAAGTAGCTCTTTAGTGCTTTTGCTGTCGAACCCCTGGATAAGAGCTTTAAATGAGCGTTTCCTTTAACGGAGTTCCATTCCTCGATTGCTCTCATCTTTTCTTGGTTGTTCAGCAGAAATTATGCATCCCGTTTGGTTATTCCGCAGAATGGTTCTGGGCCGACCATGGGTGTGTCCGCAGCCTTCCTGGCAAGTTCGTCTGCTGCTTCATTTCCTTTGATATTGGAGTGTCCTGGCACCCATCTAAGTGTAACTTTGTTGGTGTAGGCCAGGGCATTTAGTTTATTTTTACAGTTTTGGACTAGTCTGGAGTTAGCCTCGAAGGACTCCAGTGCCAGCAGGGCAGCTTGACTGTCCGAGTTGATGTAGATGTGCCATTTTGCCCATGCTGACGCAGGCTCTGTGCTTAGGCCTCTCCCCGTAGATACCGCACCCTACCTTTTCACCTTTAAGACCTCCAAAAACTTTTTGTAAAAAGGAAGACTGGAAAGAAAAGGTCGAGAGGAAGGAGCCCCATGCGCAGACCAGATCCGCACCTCACTCAACTTTCGGGTTGCTGAAGCGATCCACGCTGCGGAAAATTGGAGTGGTTGGTGGAAGATCGTGAAAGAGAAATTGATGAGTTGTTAAGTCACAACCCCCAGAATTGGGATATCGACGCAAGGCGGAGTAGTCTACTTGGTACCGCTAAAGATACTGTAGTACAGCCTAGGTCTTGATCAATTCAAATGCTTCATAGACCACGAACACGAACGCTAATCTGAGGGGCAAGTTATACCTCTCGATCTTCTTTATATCCTGACATTGCTTGTCTATGTGTTCTACGGTGCTAAAGCTTTTCTACAAACCGAAACCGGCTTGTTCAGGAGGCTGGAAGTTGTCGAGCCTAAGAACCTACGTGTAATGAGTGATGACACTCGAAAGCAACTAATAAGTTGACAGTAAATTCCCTACATAAGAGCATTATATAAATACATAAAGCAAATACGAAGCTAAGTATGTAGTATTTAGCCCATAACAAATAACTCTGTTATTCAGTCAAGGCCACGCCGATTTCACGCCGACCATTAGTAGGCGGCGGCGGCGTGGCAAAAAAGGTCGGCGGCGGCGTGACGCCGGCGCGGCGCACACGTCTACTACGTCTATTAATTTAGTTTTTTTCTTAAATTATGTATTTTTTTTTCAATAACAACAGTATTTTTAAAACATCTACTATTTGTATATTTAATTGGCTTATAGTTCATATCTTATCAGTATATATCAATTGCATAGTTTGGGTGCAATTTACATTTTCGAACTGGTGGGCAGGCGGATGGCGAATGTATGACGTGTGCCGCGGAATATAGAAAATGACATAGCTTTCTTCATTTTCAATCGATTTCGATGATTTAAACTGTATATTTTTGAATAATAAATTAGCTACATTTCCGTACAACAATATTTTTTTCTAATACCGCTTGTTTCCTGATGAAATTTACAGTGTACGAAAAGAGTAAAAAAATATTTTTATTCTTTCAACGATATTTTTTTTATTCCTAGATGTACGCTATAACACAAAAAGACAAAGTTAGAGCATATTTAATGACCTTTCAATTGATACCACACACGATGGTGTACGTTGGGCAGTTGAGGAACAAATAAGCGCTTTTCGAAATTAGGTAGCAGCCATTTTGATGACGTCATTACTGGTGACCTTGACCTTTGAGAGAGTGTCTCCCGGCAGTTTTGGATACAGAATGACATATTTAACAACATACTAAAATTTGGTGCTGGTATCCGAATGTGAACTTTTCCCATACATAGGTTGCCGTAATATAATGGACTAAGTGTGATGAAAACAATTATTAAACAAGTCTGAATTAAATCAGACCAAAAAATACCTGAAAAAATTACCCTTAAAATTAGTCCCGCATTAGTCGTACAAATAATATGTGCGGGATATGACATCAGCCATTCGAATAGTGATAAAAAGACTGTCTAATACCTACTTGGTGTGACTATATCACTATACCAATCGTTAGTAGAATAAAAAAAAAGTAAACATACCTAAAACTTGCATTATTCCATAATCGCACACTATTAGAACATTATTTAGTTGGTAGTGACCCGTGCCTACGAAGCTGGAGGTTCCGGGTTCGAATCCCTGCGAGGGCATTCTTTGTGTATTTATTTATCACAAATGTTTGTTCCTTGGTCATGGCTGTGTGTGTATGTATCTAAGTCTCTATTATACAGTCTGTCATATGTATCGTCGCCTGGTACCCACACCACAAGCCTTCATTGAGCTTACCGTGGGACTAGGTTGATTTGTGTAAGATGTCCCAAGATATTTATTTTTATTTATTTATTTAGAACAAAATCTTGATTTTATTTAAGGTGCATGCATATAGTGCTTGCCCTTAGAGTATGGTCAAAGGCGCCTAGTCTTGTATGGGATTGCATATACCCGAGAAAATTGACTGGTGGTTGCTAAGACCGAGTGGCCGAGCGGTGCACGCATCAGCCGCGAAAGCTGAGCACGTGGGTTCGATTCCCACCTCGGACGTTTGTGATCTTGGTCGTTTTTCTTTGGTATATGACATAAAATATTTATAATTTAAATTGATTATATTTACCAAGGATAAGTGGAAAAGTGGTAAACCATATTTTTGGCTGAAAACGACTTTTGATGACGTGACATGGACACGTTGTGCCGTCTGGTACTCCTATAATTTTATCTTCATTCTTACCTTACCATGACCTAGCTGACGATTGGTCGACTTTGTAGAATATACGTCCAAGGTTTAGTTTGATCTGTCAAAGAATAAGAAACACCTATTATTGTACCTGACGTAATTCGCCATTTATTCATGTTCTTCCCCGTTGAGGAAAACCGCAAATATATTTTATATATGCCATCGTTACTGATTTTATGTATTATAAAAACTCACTTTGGGTTTGGTGTTTTTTGCCAATCGTTCTGTTGGAGTGGAAATTGCGCAAGCAATTTACCATCATGATTACTGTTCGCAAAGTACATATATCTCATGCGTATGGCTTCCAAGATACGCGCACGGAAAATTTCTTTAGGGACAGCTCCAAAAAGATGTGATCGATTTTGATCTTTGTGCCTCGGACATATGAAATGTATATACGTAATATTAGAAGTGAGGGTATGCGGGTTGACTACTGTAATGACCAGAGATCGGATGGATTTGCGACATTCTTAATGACTTACGTCATTCTGATGACATTTAGTATGAGATGTCGCACAAAAATCCGATCTCTGGTAATGACAAAGGAAAATTGAGACTAATATTCTGGCTCTGTGAGCTTTAGTACTCGCACTCAAGAACTAAATTTCTGGTTGGAAAAACAATTACGAACAATACCTATTGATTTATAACTGCTGATTTTATTAGCATACTAGGATGTTGGCATAGATGCAAATAACTGTAGAGAAAATCACTGATGAACGTCGGATTGTTGATATACAGCGTGTGTATTTGATACGGGCGAATATTTTAGTGGCGATTACTATCGGACCTAGGGAACCTATTTACATAAATTTATTTTAGAAATTAAGGTATTTTTTTTTTCATACAAAATAATTGAGCCCGCAATGTATTGCATCCACTGATAGCCACATTACTTAAAGTAGACATAAGTATCTAAACGTCATACGAGTCTCATGTCAGTTGGCCGGCATACATTGCTGCTGGGTTGCACTTTAGAAAAATCATTACACCTATTCAACAACAAAATTTAACGAAATGGTTATCTTATACGACTCATAGGATCAGATATTATAGCTGGATTAATTATTCGCCCGTATCAAATACCCACGCTGTATGAATATGACAATGTAAAAGCATGACGCATGACCAATATATCAAACATTCTTCATTCAATCATTAAAGCACATTCGAATACACATAATACACAAATAATAGAATAATATAATATAGAATATAAGCTGGCTAGCCACTCACATGCTTTGATTTTTGCGTTAGACTCTATATCTATGTAAAATAAGACTGATGACATGTATCAAAATCAAAAGCTACATGAAGCATATATGTCAGTGGCTAGGGAAGATCATTACAAGAAGGGCGTGACTATAAGAAATAAAAAATAAACAACAGACAGAAAAGGTCACTGATAACTTTCGTTTCCATTCCTACTCGTATTTGAACTATAACTTGTATTTATGAGTATGTGTACAGTCGAGGAATTTAATTTCCTACCCATTTCGTACCTTGTCACAGTGACAATCAATATGAAAGCTGCTACGACTGTCATATTATAGCTACTATGACAAGGTACGAAATGGGTAGGAAATTAATTTCCTCGACCGTACTTGTGTAGGTATTTCTTTTTGGTTTAGCCGAGTCCATACCATCGTTCCTCATTTTTTGTCATGACAGTCATGATGTCATAACAACACAATACGCCACGTGAGAGTCTTCAGACTCATCAAGTGTCATTAATGTCATTACGTATTTACCATTTGAGAGTAACAATCTGAGAAACTTGCCAAATAGATAATCTAGGGGCTATTGCAAAATAAGAACGAATCTGGTGGCAGTGGCAGTAAAGTCGCCATCATGTTTGGCGAAAATATTGTTTAGGATATTATGTAAGTGTTCAATTGTTTCTGAATAAAATTAAAAAAAAATACATGGGATGGGACTGAACAAGACATATCGGAGCGGCGAGGGTCCTTATAAATGAACAGGCCTCTATTGTCTTGGCATTAGGGTGCAATGTGCATGTTCAGATATTTTTGAGCACGGTGACTGCTCCGATATATCTGATGGCGACATTTTTTTTTTCGTTTACTATATTGTTTACTGAAGTAAACAAATACAATAATATACAATACAAATAATTTATTCAAACGTAAGCATATGTTTACAATTCTCAAGCGTTATCCGTGGGCTCCAATCCAAACTAGGCTGAGATGTTTCGATATTTATGCTCCTGGTATTATATATACATATTACATATTTGTGATGGGGTCTGTAGAAAACAAGCGAAGGGAGCTTTACCTACTTCTGCTTGGTTAGTCGAACATAAATAATTATTTCTAAAGGTAGAATAAAAAACGTACACCCGTTTGAAAACCTCTACGCCCCTTGGTAGTTTGAAAACCATTTATACAAACATACATTGTTGGGATGCGGTTATTTTTAACATCTACATCTGATCATCGAGGCTCCAATGGAAGCATATACACTTCTTGCAGTCAAAGAATACGGGTCACCGGGTCAGTGTAATTTTTCATAAAAAAATACTGCAAACGGGCTAATTTCAAACACAGGTTTCAAACATTTACAGTATGGGTAAAAACCTTTTTAACATCAGATTATAATTGAGTTTTTCTGAATTAATCATCCAATCCAAAAAAATTGTCCTTAGATTGATTTTTGCAGGCGACAATCATGAAAATCACTTCATTTTTTATCACATCACTTATTTATTAATCTTATTATTTTAATATCCACGGTGTTATCTGCCGATAAAGTTATTCCTACGTTTTTTGAATGTGTTGAATAAATCACGGAAATTTCAATACAATTTGTATATTAAAACGGATTCCACGTGTCCTTAAAACATAAAAAAATATATAA